>LOEQ01002468.1:94473-106161 GCA_001685075.1 Bramus lutescens
CACACACTCAGGCCAGGCTATGGCAGTGCTCAGCCTCCTCATCATGCTGGGCACACTCTGGCTGGGCTACACCCTCTACCAGTTCAAGAAAAGGTAAGGGAACACCCTTGACCCCAATATTCAGGAGGCAGAGGCAGGAGGATCTCAAGTTTGAAGCCAGACCTCCTCAGAAGAAATGAGGGGGCCCGTGGGTGGGAGGTAAGGGTCAGCCAGCCCCTGAGACGTGCTGATACCCCCATTATCTCCAGCCCCTACCTCCACCCGTGGGTCCGTGAGACCTTGTCTGACTGTGCCCTGCCCATTGCGGTGCTCTCCTTCTCCCTCATCGGCTCCTATGGCTTCCAGGAAATTGAGAGTAAGTGGGGACGGGGTGAGCTGGGGTGGCATGGCCTTGCTCCCTGGGAACTGTGGCCAAGCCTGTCCCATATTGCAGTGAGCAAGTTCCGATACAACCCCAGCGAAAGCCTCTTTGAGATGGCACAGATCCGCTCTCTGTCCTTCAAGGCCATCGGCAGCACCATGGGTCTTGGTTTCCTGCTCTCCTTGCTTTTCTTCATTGAGCAGAACCTGGTGGCTGCTCTGGTCAATGCACCAGAGAACAGGTACTGAGGGCTGTGGGAGGGTGGGGCAGGGTCCCAGACTTCTGACAGCCAATAGGACTCTTGTCCATGTGTGCCCACCTACCTCAGGCTGGTGAAGGGCACTGCCTATCACTGGGACCTCCTACTCCTGGCCATCATCAATACTGGGCTGTCTCTATTCGGGCTACCCTGGATCCACGCCGCCTACCCCCACTCCCCGCTGCACGTGCGGGCACTGGCCTTGGTAGAGGAAAGTGTGGAGAATGGGCACATTTATGAAACGTGAGTACAAGCCATCTCTAGGATCCTAGGGCAAAAGCTACATAGACCTGAAGGTCAGAGGGGGACAACCTTGGGCTGCAGGTGACCTAGGAAAGATGTGGCTTAGAGATAAGGGCTCAGAGGCAATGATGCCCTAGCTAGACCCACAGGTAGCCTTTGCTCTGGGCCCCCGCAGGATTGTGAATGTTAAGGAGACCCGGCTGACCGCACTGGGCGCCAGTGTCCTGGTGGGGCTCTCTCTCCTGCTGCTGCCCTTCCCACTGCAGTGGATCCCCAAGCCGGTGCTTTATGGGCTCTTCCTCTACATCGCACTCACCTCCCTGGATGGCAACCAGCTCTTCTCGCGAGTGGCCCTGCTGCTCAAGGAGCAGGTGGGTGCCTGGGCCCGGGAGGGGATGTGGGAACACAGCCGTCCCTGACTCCGGGTTGCCGCTGCCCACAGACATCATACCCACCCACCCACTACGTCCGGAGAGTGCCCCAAAGGAAGATCCACTACTTCACAGGCCTGCAGATTCTGCAGCTGCTGCTGCTCTGTGCCTTCGGCATGAGCTCCCTGCCCTACATGAAGATGGTCTTTCCTCTCATCATGATTGTCATGATTCCAATCCGGTATGCCCAGGTTGGGTGGCTGTGGGGAGGGCTCCGCCCACTGCTGGGCTCAGTGGGCACTCACTATAACCATCTATCACTGAGTTTGCCTCTCCTATTCTGCAGGTACAACCTCTTACCCCGAATCATTGAAGCCAAGTATTTGGATGTCATGGATGCTGAGCACAGACCCTGACCTGTGCCATCCTCCCCCATGCCTTCAGGCCTGTTCTGTGACATTGTAAGGGGAGGTATGAGCTGACTCTGACCCAGCCCCATTGCCACTTAAAGTCCCAGAGCATTGTGGTTTTCAGTGGTGTGTGTTCACCCCTCACCCCATTAACCTTTAGTTTGGGGTCCAGGGACATTGCCAGCGTGGGTCTAAGAAGTGTAGATTTTCTTTTGATAAAAGAGTTGATGCCCAGGAGCGAGCCCATTTCCTTGATTGTGTAAGGAATTCACTGTGCACCCATTAGCAAATAAAAGTCTTGTTTCTATACTTCAACATGCTGCCTCCAACTTTGCTACTCTCCCAGACTTGGGGACAGAAACAGCCTCTGGGAGGAGAAAAGGGACCAATGTTTGTTGAGTACCGTCTATATGCTGTCAGCGCCAACAGTGGCCTCTGGCCCAACTGTGAGAAGTAGACATACCAGCCCTTTGTGTCATCCTGGTGAGAGGCTCCTGCAAGGGATGCGTTCTGGGATGAAAGACCCAGAGGAGATGGTTTGGGTACGGCAAGTGCTGTATGGTGAAGAAAGTGGCTCCAGGATATGGCGGGGGTGAGAGAGAGCAGGAGCGCTCTGTACGGCCAATGATGTGATTTGGAGAGACTTGGGAGAAGGGCTGATTAGTCTGATGAAGGAAGAAGAGGCCATGCCTCTGGCTTGATCACAGAGGCATAGATGGAGCCATTCTCCACGAGTCCCTTTCCATATGCTCTACCCCCTGCCCAGGCCACATGCAATCAGGGTAAAGTTGTGTATGAGTGGTAGAGAGTGCTGGGAACTCAGGTGAGGGGCTCTGCTCCCTACACCTCTCTGGGGAGTCACCAAGCATAGCTGGGATGATCTGCACGTGGTGAAGTGACCTCTCAGAGCAGGGTTTGACCCAGAGGGTAGTCACAGAGTACCCTCCGCCTGTTCCTCCCACCCTCACTTTCCTTCTGCCTCCTTTTTCAAGGGTCCCTGAGACTGGGGCTGTGCTGGGGGTGTGAGAGAGATGTCTGATTATTCTCCTCAGAAATCCCACACCCTGGTGCCCTCTGGATGTTCCTCTGTCTTTGGAACACAGCTGTTGACAAGTCTGGACAAAAACAGGAACAGAAGACTAGCAGAATAGATACAGAGTGCAGTGACCTAGAGTAGAAAACTCGTGGGCCAGCACCTTCTGGTCCACAGCACTTGCTCTCCCTAGTCACAGGTTGTCTGTTCTCTGTGCCAGATAATGAATTTCTCTCTGTGAAGCAGACCTCCAGTCCAATCAGAAACGTGGTTCTATCCACAGCCACGTGGGCACTCTGTGTACCAGTGCATGTAGCCTGGCGCTTCCATCACCAAGCATGCATGACCCACAGCTGAGCATGACTTCGAGGTTTAATTTTCCTCAGCATCCTTAGTAGAAACTTCTGGTGCTACAGGAGCTAGCTCTCAGGGAGGGGACACTTCTAGCCCAGTCCCAGCTATTCCTCCAATCGGGTAGGCTCGTCAGCAATAGGGTCCTGTTATTGGGTTCTGGAAGGCAATCGGCAACTGCGGCAAAGCCTTTTTTGTTTTAGGGGCCTCATGGGCCTCTCTGGGAGGTAACTCCTAGCACTGAGATTCCCAAACAACCTCCTATGGCTTTTAGGAGCATCTGGTTTGATCTTTTGTCTGCTCCTTGGCACTTTCAGGCACATTAGTGGGTATCACTGTGCCTCACCCAGCCATATCTTCTCTCCCACACATCCCACAGCAACACCTGACCTTTACACCCCCATGGCGGCTTCTCCAGGTGCACTTGCATGTCCCGTCAGTGACTTGTGTCACCTCTGTGTAACGAGGATGGACAGAGCCATAATGTGAAGTCCTGAACTCACATCTCAACATAAAGTGTGGAGAAAAACTCTTGGTGTTGTGCTTTAGAATCTTGTCATTCTGTCCCCAGGAGTACCCATCTTTGTGTTGTTACCTCCAAGAGTGGGTGCTGGCCCTGCTGTGAACAGTAGACAAACCGGGGCTGAAGACACAGTGCGGTGTTCGCGATCTGATTTGTGCAAGGCCCTGGGTTCGGCTCCCAGCTCCACAAAATACAAAGTAAATGCTAGGGCAACACCACAGAGAAAATAGAACATATCTCCTGTTAGCATACAGTGTGAGATCGGACCTTGACAGGTCCAAGGTGTCCCACTGTGAGTGAGAGACAGACACGCCATGCAGACAGAACTTACATGGGGAGTTTCACTGGGAGAAGGGAAGGGAGAAGGGAAAGGAGAGGGGAGAGAGAAAGAGGCAGAGAGAAGAGAAAGAGGAAAAAGAAAAATGTAGCCTGAGTTTTGCCTTTTAAAGGGACAGGATACTCCCTGCCCTGCATGCAGCCTTAAGGCAGGGGTGAGCCTGCAAGGTCCCCAAGGGGATGGGGCCGGGTGTGCCTGGATGCTAACACCTTTGTAGTATAATAAAAACCCAGAGACAGATATTGGGGTTCAAGCTGATGATCAGAAAAACAAAGCAGCCAGCTGTTGGTTCTACCTCAGACTGAAATGGGCGATCCTGCCGCCTTGAATCTCAGACTGAGAGCTGTCTCCTCCCATTTTATATTCCTCTCTAGTGCTGGGATTAAAGGTGTGCACCACCACTCCCTGGCCTGTATGGCTGACTAGTGTGGCTGCTTTGCGTTCTGATCTTCAGGCAAGTTTTATTTATTAAAACACAAATAATATACCACCCACCATACACCTCCATACTAGGACCCAGACCCAACATACTAGCAAGAGGAAAGCATAGCAAGAATGGCAGAAGATATTTAACCCTCTCGGTAGAGCTGGGTGTGGCTCTGCAGAAAGCCTCACACAATGAAGTCCCCATACTGAAAAGAAAAAATAAATCGGAAATGCAAGTCAAAAGGGATCCCTAGACTTGAGCTGGCAGTCAACAGGCTGGATGCACTAGAATGGATGGCACAGCTTTAGGTGCAGGTGTGGACCTGAGTCTAACTGCACTAGGGGGGTCAGGTAGTTTGTCCTCCATAGCTGTTTGTAGAGATGGGCCAATAGAATGGGAGATTCAGGAAGTAGCTGAGCAGCAAATACATCATGCTGTCTGCTGTCCATACACCCACCTACCTGTCCACACCTGAAATTCAAGTTGGGAGGGGTGGACTTCCTCAGCAGCCTGGGCATTCCCTGAGGAGAAAGTCTGCCAGAATCATAGGCAAGGGGCAGAGAGACACCCCCCTCCCCAAGTCCTCCATGTTGGAGCCAGGCAGCATAGGGACAGGCAAGCAGTTGGGGAGGCAGGCAGGGAGAGTGGTGTTCTGTACTCAGCCACATGCCCTGCCCGGGGGTCAGGAAAAATGCCTTCAGCATAATGGCTGAACCCCAGACCACCTTGCCAAGTCTGGGGACAGGAGGAACTATTCCCAGGACTGCCTGGGACACAGAAGCCTGCTTTCTTCCCTGTGTTTCCTGAACACACCCTTTTTCTCATCAAGAGCTGCAGGAACCACAAGGCAGGTCCTGAGCCCTGAAAGCCTCCCAGGGAATGGCTTGGGGAGAGGAGGTAGGCATATGGGACAAGGCAGCTTAGGCAGGAATCCTGTCAGGTTTCTGAGGAGAGAGAGCCTTTAGCATTTATTTGTGCATGTGGAGGCAGGGTCCACTCTATGGCACACAAATGGAGGTCAGAGAACAAGCTCCAAGTGTCAGCTCTCTCCCTCCACACATGGGCTCTGGGACTGAACTCAGGTCATCATGAAGGTGACACGGGAAAGAGGGCAGGCCGTGAGTCATAACTCTAAGGACAATAACTCAAGCAGAGAAGTAAGATGCCAGCTATCCAAGCAGGTGAACACCCCTATACAGCACTGCCCCTCTGGGCACGATCAGGATGGCTTCCCATCTGTCAAAGGGAACTCAAGAGACAAGGCTCAAAACAGATAGACCATTTATTTTGGAAACATGCCTTCCAGAATTTACATTTGCTGCCTTCTAAAATCAAAGGTTGTGTATTTCTTTGCCAACCCTCAACCCAGCTAAGAATTGTGAACACCCAAAGTTCTCTCAGGATCCCAGAGGCTATAAGAGCAACTCTAGTTTTTATTTGTTTGTTTGTTTTGTTTTTGAGACAGTATCTTACTATGTAGCTCTGGCTGTCCTGGAACTATCTAAACCAGGCTGGCCTTGAACTCACAAAGATCTATCTGCCTCTGCCTCCCACATTCTGGGACTAAAGGTGTACGCCACTATGGCAGGCCAAAAGAAACTCATGAATCCCAAAAGGCAAGAATTTAGTAACAACTGGCCCAGAGTTCCCCTATGCAGAGCAAACTGCTCTTCCAGACCTGGCTGCTGAAGCTGCCTGGATCCCGTGGCAAAGGGAAACCCAGAGAAATACCTGCCAGGAGTGCCTGCCCCTGGGGAGTTCTACACTAGTGCTCATCCTCGCGGCTTTACTGGCCACCAGCCCCAGCAGTCACGCTGAAGTACTCTTGTAGCTTGAGCAGGGCCCGGAACCGATGAGAAACGGTGTTTTTCTCAGCCTTTGGCATCTCTGCATACCTAACAGGCAAAGAGAAGTAGCTCAGAAAAGAGGGAACCCAGATACAAGGAGGATGGGCACCTCACTGTCATCCTGGAGCCCAAAGTCCAGTGATTCTGTTTGGGGTGGGGAGTCCCTGTAGGTAAAAATATCGAGAACCTGTGCAAAGGCAAGGGGCAGACAGGCCCCAGTACTCCATGTTTGAGCCTAAGCAAATGGCCTTCCACTCCAAGAAAGCCAGAAAATCAGGCAATGGGCCACCAGCTCCTCAGCCCATTATACCAGACAGTTTTAAATTCTTCTGTTAAGATAGAAACCCACAGTAATGGGCTTGGAGAGAAGCTGAATCTGCTCTAATGTGTCCCTAAGTTCTTAAGGGAAGCTGGGGGACAGGAATAAAGTAGGTGTTTAATAGGAAGCAATGGAGCCTGTCAGGTCAAACAGTACTGTGGGTTGGGGGGGCAGGCAGCTGGCCAGGCCAGTTTTGTCCGTATGACGACACTACTAAAGAGGGGAGAGGTCACACACCCCTCCCCCCACCTTTAGGCTTCAGAACTAGCTACATGTGGCTAAGTTAATTACAACTGAATGAAAATGGGGCTGGAGAGGTGGCTCAGTCCCAGGAATCTGACGGCCCTTCTGACCTCTGGCCATACAGTCATCTGGTGCACAGTGGTGCAAACAGGCAAAACACCTATTAACATAAAATAAATAAACAGAATAAAAGTAAACTCAGTTCCTCATCTAGCTAAATTCCAAGGGCTCTGTGACCACCCAAGCAGACAGCCATAGAGGCCACTCCTGACAGCCATGGACGGGCTGACTAGGGCTGCTTCGTGAGGTGCCAGGTGGGGGACTTACAGTCTGGAAAGCCTGATCCAGTAATGGCGATGTACAAATATGTATAAATAAGAGAGCACTGTTAATGTGAAGTGCTAAGCATGTGCATGCTGCTGCGTGGGTTTCATAGGATGAACAGGAGCTACTAAAGAATGCATTTTCCCAGCCAGATGGAGCTAGTATCATCCCACAAAACCACAAGGTTTATGCACCTTAATAAGCAGGTCCAGAGTATAAGAGTCACCTGACATAAAATGGCCAAGTGACTTGAGAGCAGAACCTGGGAAACCTGTGTTGCCCTACCATGGACTAGGTCACCTGGATTCCTTGTGTCCATCCCAGCAGAAATGGCTTCAGCTGGAACAAAGCTTGCCTTGCCCACATCCGCATGACTGTGCATGGGCAAAGGTCCCACCCAAGCCCATGCACCAGGGAAGAAATGTGGGTCACTTACGTTTGCTCGTATCCATCGGGCTGAAAGCAGGGATCCCAGCCAAAGTCCCGGGAGCCTCGTGGCATCACAATCCGGCCCTGTAATAGGGAAGGCAGGTGTGTAACTGGAGATGTACTGAACCAGAATGAGTTTGTTTAGTTTGCAAATCTGACTAAACCTGAATTACTCAAAATGTCTCATAGTTCAAAGGATCCGCAGTACCTATAAATGTCTGTTAGGCACCTCAGTAAGGTGCAGAGCAGTAACGGGGTGTGAGGGTGAGCCTGCAATGAGAGCACAAGGAGCTTAGGCAGGAGGACTGCTGAGTCCCCAGGCCAGTCAGGACTATAAAGTAAGATCTGTCTTCAAAAAATCAGGAGGCAAGGGAGACAAGGTGATTCTCTTGTCTTCTAACGAGGACCTGAGTTCAACTCCCAGAACCCACAATAAAAACAAAAAAACTTTAAAGTAGCCAAGTACAGTGGTGTATGTAGTGCCTGGAATCCCAGGGCAAGGGACACAACCTAGTCTATTTAGCAAGTTTCAGGCCAGTGGAGACTGTGTAAAAAAAAAACAAGATGAGCCAGGCATGGTGGTGCACACCTTTTAGCCCAGCACTTGGAAGGCAGAGGCAGGTGGATTTCTGTATTTCTGTGAGTTCAAGGCCAGCCTGTTTTACAGAGTGAGTTCCAGGACAGCCAGGACTACACAAAGAAAGCCTGTCTTGAAAAACCAAAAAGATGAACTCAAGAGGCAGATGTTCTCTGAGTTCGAGGTTAGCCCAGTCTACAGAGTGAGAACCTGTAAACAAAGCCGCAAGATGAGCAGCACCCTGAGGCTGTACCCTGATCTCCACATGTTCATGCACAAAGAGATGCACAACAAAGGACTCGGCATTTGACTAGCCCACCAACACCACTGGAATAACCTTCTTTCTATAGTTTTGATAAACTCACTGAAGAAGAGTTGAGCCGATTTTGAAAAGTTGACAAAAACGTGCAGTCTGGAAAGATGGCTCAGAAGCAACAGTGCTTGCTACACACTGACTACATGGTTTCATTCCCTAGATCCCATGGTAGCTACGAGAGCTAGCTCCTAAAAGGCAACCTCTGAGCTCCACACATTTAACATGGCATACACGCAACACACACTCAAGTGCACACATACACACAAATAATAACATAAAATTTTAGAAAGGAAGAACTGAGGATGGCTGGGTGTAGCGTTTGCCCAGCATATATAAGGCCCTATAGTCTCAGCACTTGGGAGTTCAAGGCCATCCTCAGCTATAAGGTTGAGAAGGGTCTGAGCTATGACAAGTACTCACACCCATAATAGAGCAAGGTGGTGGCAGCAAAACAGAAGAAAGACTTCAAGGCCACTAGGGCACAGTGGCACACACCTTTAACCCCAACATTTAGAAGGCAGGAGCAGGCGGGTCACTGAACTCAAGGCCAGCCTAGTCTACACAGAAAGTTCCCGTCAGCCAGGCATATAGTGAAACCGTTGAAAGAAAGAAGGGGAAGAGCACACAAATTCAAACATAGAAATATCACAAAGATGACAACCAGTGTCATGTCCAGTATTATGAAATGCCACATTATTGAGTAATGAGTGTGACCTGGATCAGGGATGAAGCTCAAGGGGAGAGCTGGGCCAGTACAAGATCCGGGCAGTAACTCCACCACTACAGACAAAGCAAGACAAACTGAAGGAGGTATAATTACAGAAAGGCTCCTAGAATCCCGGTCCCAGGCTGAGGTAGAGCACTGCAAGTTCAAAGCAAGTATGTTGTTTGTGACCAGCAAAAGCAATAGCAAGACCCTGTTTCAAAACAAAATCCAACAAAAAGGACTGGTAGAGTGCTTGCCTAACATGCAGAGGATCTGGTGTGTGGGGGAGAGAAGAAGGCACAGACAGTGGCAAGTGTGGCTATAAAGAGATTAGGCACATAAATAAAGTGCCAAGTTGGACAATGCCGAAGTGAAATCATGCTTTTGCTAGTGGGGAGCTATGTGGCCAAAGTCAGTGACTGAGGCACTCTGAACTTCAATACAGCCTGAGGCCAACATTCTTAGCCTGAGCCAAAGCAAACCCAGACTTCTCCTCCTACAGTGGATGCTGTAAGGCAAATAGCTGCTCCCAGGAAAATGCTGTTCACTGCCACTCTGGACAATGTGTGACAAGCACAGCAAGGACAATGAGTACACAGGGAGACAGAACAAGGACGAGAAACAAGACCACCTCAAGGAGCATGGGAGCTGACAGGCGGCAAAGTGCATGGGCAGCCAAAGCTGATCGGAAATCCAGAGGGACTGCAGTACCAGCCAGTCTAAGGCAGTTGCTACTTAGTCACTGCAGGAAGTGGCTAACTGGAGATTCTGGGAAAACCACTAATTATTAACACTCTAACTGGGCTGTGACAGCAGCCCCTACCACATACTGCATGTTTAACCTAAAGGGCTGAAAAAGGATCTTGACTCCTCTGCACCCCTGGGTCCCAAAAGCATCATTCACAAGATCCAAGAGGAGCAACCTGAGGTTGTCAACAAAGAAACCAATGGAGAAAATGTAGACCACAGGAGGGGCACATGCACTCCTAGCTCCTGGGAAGTGGAGGCAAGAGGACCAGAACTTCAAGGATATCCTCAGCTACACAGTAAGTAGGGGCCAGACTGGGGATACAGAAGACCCTGACTCGAAACCAAAAGAAAACAAGAAAGAAAATAACACGGTGTACATAAACAACAAACGTTCAGCCTGGAAGCTCTGAGAGCTCTGCGTGCTACAGCATGGGCAAACCTTGAGAACATCACGCTAAGTGAGCTAAACCAGGCATTAAAAAAAGGAAATATTGAAACAGGGACCTGGTGGAACACACCTGAAAATCTTGAAGCTGAGACAGGTCAGCCAGAGCCTCTTGGTGAGATCTTGTCCCCAAAATAAAGACAAATAAAAGAAGTGGGGCGGGCCAGGCAAACAGTGGTGGCGCACACCTCTAATCCCAGACTTGGCAAGCAGAGGCAGGTAGATCTCTGTGAGCTCAAGACCAGCCTGCCCTACAGAGTGAGTTCAGGACAGCTAGGGCGACACAAAGAAACCCTGTCTTGAAAAATCAAAAAAATACTGGCTGCGCTTGCAGAGAACCAAGGTTCAGTTTCCAGCACCCATACAGCAGTCACAACCCTCTGTAACTGCAGTTCCAGGGTGGCCAATACTCTCCCTGGCTTT
This sequence comes from Bramus lutescens, assembly GCA_001685075.1. Lineage (NCBI taxonomy): Eukaryota > Metazoa > Chordata > Mammalia > Rodentia > Cricetidae > Bramus > Bramus lutescens. The sequence continues at coordinate 105,168 of LOEQ01002468.1, forward strand.
GATGGTCACATTACATGTTGTGGACAAATATACGTGCAGGCAAAATATCCATACACATAAAATAAACTTAAAACAGTAACAATAGTAGTCTAGTCAAACTCTTAGACATATTAAAGTAAAATGGTGGCTACTAGGAGCTAGGTGAAGAAAAAAAGAGGGCTTGCTCAATGTGTAATTTCAAACTTATAAAATGAAAACATTTTGTAGTCCGGGTAAATAGAAATAAACTTAACACTTAGCATACCGAACAGTTAAAATGGGTTTGCAGGACTGGAGAGATGACTCAGTGGTTAAGAGCACTTACTGCTCTTTCAAAGACAGGAGTTCAGTTCCTAGCACCCACATCTGATGACTCACATTATCTCTAACTCCAGCTCCGCAGGATCTGGTGCCTTTAGCCACCATGTGCTCATGAGCACATATTCACATGCATACACACACACCTACACACAATTAAAAAAAAAAAAAGATGGCTTTGGGTTGTGTCTGGGTTTTGCTTTTATTACTATCCAAAATATTTAATCAAACAAAATGAAACAAAGTATCTATGTACAGTCCAACTAGGGAACTACGGATGGGACAGACGGACATGCTGGAAGGAAGACTGGGCTCTAGCCAAAGCAGCTCTAATGGTGGTCTGGTGGACGTGTGCAGAAAAGCAACTCAAAAAGCTCAGAAAAGTCAGCAGAGAAATGAACTTAAGAACTGAAATTCTGGGCCGGAGAAGTAGCCCCATGATAGAACACTTATACAGCTCTTAAAAGCTCCGACTTCCACCCAAACACCACATATTTTATGTGATTAAAATTGTATGTGAACAAGAAAATTCAGAAAGGCCTGGAGACAATCAAGAGAAGCTGTAGGCCAGGCATGGTGGTGCACGCCTACTTGGGGGGAATGGGGGGGGGGATCTCTGTGAGTTTTGAGACCAGTCTGATCTACATAATGAGTTCTAGGATATTGACAGCTACATAAGAGACCTTGTCTCAAAGAA
>LOEQ01002468.1:162430-176746 GCA_001685075.1 Bramus lutescens
GGAAGAGCAGGCAATGCTCTTAACCTCTGAGCCATCTCTCCAGCCCCCCAGCCTTCTTTTTTTAAGATGAAAGTCTCAGTATGAAATCATGGCTATGCTAGAACTACGTAGGCAATGTTTGCCTCAACTCGCAGAGATCCACCTCCCTCTGCCCTCTCAGTGCTGTTATTACAAGTGTGTGCTGCCATGTCCAGCTGTAGGGGTAATCCCCCCTCTTTTTTTTTCTTTTGTTTTTGTTTTGAGACAAGGGCTCTTTATATAGCTCTGGCTGTCCTAGAACTCTGTGTAGACCAGGCTGGCCTTAAACTCACAGAGATCCACCTGCCTCTGCCACTTAAGTGCTGGGATTAAAGGTATATACACCACCATGCCTAGCTTATAAAGGTAATAAAAAAAAGTTTTCTAGATTTATTTCTTTTTATCTTGCCTGCATGTATGTGTGTATGGTGCATTCATGCCTAGTGCCCACAGAAGCCAACAGAGGATTTCAGATCCCCTGGAACTGGATTTGACTGTGAGCCACCATGGGTCTTGACAACTGAACCTGGGTCCTCTATTAAGACCAGCAAATGCACTTTCTATTAAGACCAGCAAATGCACTTAATCATTGTCTTATAGAGAGGTAATTTTTAAAAATTACTGTTTATGGGTCTAGGGACAGAGCTCACTTGGTCAAGTGCGTGTTTAGTATGCAGAAGGCTCTGGGTTCAATCTCCAACACCTCATAAGGTAGGCATTATAGCACACACTTGTAATTCAAGCACTAGGAGTGGGAGGTAGGAAGCTCAGAAGGTCAGGCCATCTTCAACGACATAGTGAATTTGATAGTAGCCTGAATTACACCATCCATTCTCAGAAAACAGAAAACAAACAAGCAAAAACCCCTAAAAATGAACATTTATAAACTAGATATAGCAGCACATGCCAGTATTAGTAAGTGAAGGAAGCAAGATCATAGGCTTAAGACCAGCATGTGTTTTATAAAATCTTACTTGGAAAAAATAAACAAATACAAACAAAAATAACTGCAGAGGTAATTTAAAAGTAAACGGGGGCTGGAAAGACCTGGGTTTGATTCCCAGCACCCATATGGCATCTCAAAAGAACCTATGAACTCTAGCTTCATCCAGGGGATCTCACTGCTCTGCCCTTGTAGACACACACACACACACCCCTATATAATTAAAAATTTATATATATATAAAAGTAAATAGGATTTGTTGTTAATTGATATGTTCTTTCATATTAACAGTTTTAGTTGCAATTAACTTGTGGTCTGCAGCAGGGGACTGTGAACTGTTTCCATAAAGAGCTAGATAAACATTTTATGTGGGCTGGAGAGATGGTTCAGAGAGATTAAGAGCACTGACTGCTTTCCAGAAGAGTTCAATTCCCAGCAACCAGACACATGGTGGCTCACAACCATCTGTAATGAGATCTGGTGCCCTTTTCTGGCCTGCAGGAAGAACATTGTATACATAATAAATAATAATAATAAAAAAGAAACACTTTGTGTTTTACAGCCTTACAGTCTCTGAGACAGTTACTTACTCGGTTCTTGTATTGAGAAAGCTAACACAGACATGAGGTATGTCCAGATAAAACTTTACTTGTGAAAACCAGGCACAGGGCTTAATTTGGGCCCAAGGATATAGTTTGGGATCACCTGAGCAGTTGAAGCTGGGCACATAAAACACCAAATGTAGCCCCAGGTATGGTGGTGCACACCTTTTGTCCCAGCATTAGGGACTTGGAGACAGATAGAGCTCTAAATTCAATCCAAGTTTAGTCTAGTCTACCTAATGAGTGCTAGGGCCACTTAGTGAGATCCTGTCTTAAAAAAAAAAAAAGAACCCAGTGTATAAAATTAGAACATTCATTCCTCTCTCAGAGATGGAAACCTGGTAGGCAGAATAAAGTCCTTTGGCCTGCCCTTCAGTCCTGGCTCTTTATGGACTCTGGAAAGAAGAGACTGAATGAAAAAAGGAAATAGAAAAGGAATGGACATCACTGGTCCCTGGTTTTGGCACCAGATGAATTAAAAAATAAATAAATAAAAAGGAAAGGACATTGCAGAGGGTCCAGAGAGACTGGGAGCAAGATGCAGAGTCAGTGAGAGAAAAACACAGACTTCTTGTCCGAGGGATGAAAGCTCCTTTGTTATTTTTTTTCTTGTTCTACTCTATTCTTTTTTGTTTCATTCATCTACCCTGGTGTTCCCCTTCTGTGTCTTTCCTGATGTCTTCTTGCTAACTACTTCTTCTGCAGCTTTCCTTCTATATCTTTCCTGGATTTTCCTTCTCTCATGACTTAATTTTTTTCCCTTATAGCTTATGTACTGCAGCAGTCTCTCAAGCAGTATAAAAATTACAATGATTACATTCTATTTTCCAAGTAAATGATTGCAGTGAATACCAGTAAAACATGTTTTCCATATCCCTTACATCATTTAAACATTTTATGTATTACAGGTAAAAAACAAGTTGTCCCAAGAACCCACATACATTCATACTCAAGTAGTTTGTTATAATTAACAGAGTGCAAACAAACAAGGTATTTTTCTCAGCTAGTTCTTTTGCTGACAGGCTGCATTTTTTGGTTACAAAGAAAGGGTCAGTCACTTTATAACTTATCTTAAAAGGTAATCTTTTTTTTTTTTCTGAGACAGTTTCTCTGTAGCTTTGGAGCCTGTCCTGGAACTAGCTCTTGTAGACCAGGCTTACCTCAAACTCAGACATCTGCCTGCCTCTGCCTCCTGAGTGCTGGGATTAAAACCACCACCACCCAGCTCAAAAGGTAATCTTACAAAAATCTTAAGAATCACAAATATAAATGTTTGTATATGAAAAACAATAATTCATCTCCATCTCTACTTTAAATCCTCAAGGTACATACCTACTCATCAACAGTTTTTATATCAGGAAGCTGAGGGCAGAAATGGGTACAAGGAATTGGTCACCTTTGATCACCAACCCATCCTAGCTAGTGTTAGCCAGGCTGCCATTGTTTTGTTCTCTGACCTCAGTGAGTCCCTTGCTCAACTATTTGTCTTTCTAAACTTTAAATTGTTCCCCAAGATTTTCTACCTCAAAGCCATTAACAAAAACATCTTACCCTAACCTTTCTAACAATTCTACGTGTCTAAATTCTTTCTAAGGGTGGTAGTTGAATCATTAATTTGCACCAGCAGCAATGCTTGGAAAAAAACAGTCACTATTATTTTAAATACCAGTAACACTGCCCAGGGAAGGACTAGACACCCACTGAGAGTTTTCATACAACCCATAGATTATGAGGGACATGGTGACCACTATGGCAACCGTCAGAGCTGTGCTCAATAACAGCATGAGGAGGTCCTCAGGACACATAGTCCTTGGGGCTCTGCCTCTCCAAGGTTCACTCAGGTGTGGCTTTACCAACTGCCCAGCTGTGTTCATGAGTTTAATGTTGCCTGTTAGTCCCCTTGTATGGACCCTGACTGCTTTTATGTATGGTTGAGGAGAAACTTTATTATAGATAAAAAGGGGGAGCATTGCCAGAGACAGATGTCTAGAAGAGTCCAGAGTGGACATGAGCCATGTGAGGAGGCAGGAAGAGGAAGGGAGAAGTGAGAGGGGAAAACCAGGTGCAGCAGCCAAGAGGGTAAACGGTTTAAAGAAGAACAAATAACCAAAATGTCTGGATTATATAGGGAAGAGCCTCTAGGGGGAAGTGCAACCAGCCTCTGAACTGGAGAAGTTTAGGGTTGGGGTGGGGTTTGTACCAGCCAGGAGGACCCTGAACAGATAGGGACTGAGGGATGCTGAGAAAATCTGGTGGCCAAGTGTGCTTTGATATGTTAAATAGGCACCTCAGCCACTTGTCCAGGGTTTGAGACCTAACAGGCTAAAAGCACAAAGGAAGAGATTTCAGATCATTCATGGAAATACTGCAGCAATAACCCTGTATGGTCCATTGATTGACTCCTTACACCCCTTTGGACTTTGCTAGTAAGTATGAGGAAAAAAAAAAAAAAGAATGCGCATTGAAGAGAGAAAGAATATGAACAGGAGAAATGACTCAGCAGTTACCAGGACTTGCTGCTCCTACAGAGGACTACAGTTCCAGAGGACCCAGCACCTTGCCTCCACCACACACAAATGGTGCACAGACATAGAAGCAGGCAAAGCACCCATATACATACAATGAAAAGATAAATCTTTTGCTATTTTTTTTTTGTTTTTGAGACAGAACCTCAACATGTCACCCTGGCTGTCCTGGAACTCACTATGTAGACCCGTTTGGCCTCGAACTCAGAGAGATACACTTTCCTATGCCTTCTGAGTGCTAAGATTAAAGTCATGTGTCACCATACCTGGCAGGAAAAAAATTATATATATTATATATATTAAAGAGGAGGCACAGAAATACAGGAGAGTCACTTTCATGGCCTGCTCATTTTTTTTTCCCATGGGAGGAAAATGGAAATTGTACTGCTTTTAGCCAAGTGAGGACCTAATTAGTACCTGGTTCCGTGGCAGCATTGCCCGTCTGCCTCCTCCAGAGGAGTCTCGTGCTGTCTTTGGACTGGTCATCAGGACAGTCCTGTGACCTGGGATTCTTTGTACCTTGAAGTACAGCTTTGAGTGGCTCTTTTCTACCTATGGACCAGCAGTGATCAGGCTTCTGAACTTTGCTTCCACTCACTGCCATGTATGAGTTTCTGAGTCTGCTTCCCAGCTCCTGATGATCTGTGCTAGTGATCCAAACTCTGTAATGAGCACCCACCTGTAACCCCAGCATCAGAGAGTAGACTAAGGCAGAAATCCTATGAATTTGAGGCCAGTCTAAGCTACATAAGACCACTCAGAAAACCAAAGCAGCCTAAAGAGAGCTTAAAACCCTTCCTTAGAGGAATAGCACCCAAATGCCAGGGCTCTATAATTAAGTTTGTACTGAAAGGACTGTGAGGGTTACTGTGGTTATAATTCTTTAAAGCTAAGTAAGGGACTGAAGATGGGTCAACCTTCTGAGTAGCTGAGATTACAGTTCTCTATGCCAGCATTAAAGTTTCCCAAAGCAGTGCCTGGAGTTCAGGATTTCTCCTGTGTTTTCTTCATATCCTCTAAACTGAAAGGCCTCCTTATTTAGATTTTGTTGACTTTTCTTAGTCCCTGATCCTTCCTACTGGAAAGAATCATCTCAGAGTTGAATTGGCATTTTCTGCTTAGTTCTGTCATTCACATTTCTACTTAACCCTAGCTTATTTCCACTTTAAAACTGAACCTCAGTCGGATGTAGTGGTCTGTGTCTTTTATCCCAGCACTTGTGAGAAAGAGAGACAGGAAGACAATCTCTATGAGTTCTAGGCCAGCTAAGGCTACATAGTGAGACCCTGTTTCGAAAAAAACCTGGACCTAGAAGAATAGAATCACAAAGTGCCTGTTGTGGGCTGGAGAGATGTCCTTTACACTTGATGGCTTGTGCTTTGGGCATCCACAAACATTGAGCATACTTGCATGGACAGTAAGTAGTACAACCTGCATCTTTTTATCTTTTTTCCTTTTGCCTTTTGAGATGAGGCCTCAGAAGATAGTCCTGACTGGCCTGAAACTCCCATAGTTCTTGCCTCTACTTCTTAAGTATTGCTTTTAAAGGGTGTGTACCACCATGCCTAGCTGTACCTATTTCTTATAACATGTAAATTTTGTGTTATAGGTAGAAGCTACTCATTCTTCATCTACCCTTTTTTCAGTATCTGGCACCAATTCTGGCCCCACCATTTGTGGCCTACGACTCTTGTGGTATGCTGAAGATTTACAGGCAGTTTCTGTGGACCACCTCTCTGTCCGTCTCTAAGCAAGCGCCACATAAACAAGAACTTGCCTAGTCAACACGTGTGAGGACGGTGCTCTGACTGCCAAAAAGATCAGTACAGACTCCAGAATGGCAGCCACTCTCAAGTTGTTAAAACTTTTAAAATACCAAGCATCTTGTAATCCTTCTGCCTTCTGTGCAGCCCAAAGCATGGCATATTGGAATATGGAAAACATCATTCATCATGGGGGACAGAACCTTCCTGAACATAATAGCTCCTGCCATCCTGCCCGAGAAGTTAAGAACATTGGTGATAACATCTTGTCTCAGAGAATCTGCACAACCAGCAGTGCCCACCTGGGTTTGGAATTCAACAAAGCTTTTACCCCCAAAGCCAACACATTGCATCCAGGCAAACCCAGTGCCGAAAGAGTTGGTAAAGAAGATGTAGAGGTTTTTGATGCCTTCGAAGAAACTCGAGTATTCTTAAAGCTAAGGCCAGAGTACCAGCTTCACAGCTATAACAGGTCTGAGACTTGCCAACCCCTGTCTGTTTTAGAAGGTGAATTAATTTTGCACAAAGTCAGAGTTTATCAAAATAAACTCCAGGCAGAAGTCATTACTACTTATTTTTGTAAGCTGAGCTCACTGCCAGTGGAACAGCATTCTGGTTTGCTGTCCAGTAAGAGCTTTGCTTTGCTCTGCCAACTGAGTGTGAAAAACATTCAGCTCTTTGATACCTCAGATCTGATCAGTATTTTGAAAGCCTTTGTTGATTTAAGAATCCCTCTCTCCCCTTCCATGCTAGATGTGTATGAAACTAGGTTTTGCCGTCAGGTGTGGGAGATGAATCTGGACCAGCTTCTCCTGGTTGCTGATCTTTGGCGGAACTTAAACCACAGAGTGCCTCGTTTTTTAAATTTTTTTTTTAGTTACCTTCATTTACACTGGAAAGAGCTATCCTTGTCTCAGCTGATTCACTTAATTTATATTATAGGTGAAAATCGTCAGGTACCACAGGACCTAATGCAAAAACTGGAATCACTGATCCTTAAGTATATCGATCTGGTAAATTTGGAGGAGATTGGTACAATCTGTTTGGGGTTTTTTAAATCAAGTAGTAATCTCTCTGAATTTGTCATGCGGAAAATTGGTGACTTGGCTTGTGCTAACATGCAGCATCTCCGCAGCCACACCTTAGTTCACATCCTGAAAATGTTCCGCTTCACTCATGTAGAACACGTGAATTTCATGAAGCGGTTAGGAGAAATTGCTCCTCAGCGAATTCCTTTCTTGGGGGTTCAGGGTGTTATGCACCTCACTCTTGCCTGCTCAGCCTTACGCATCCTGGATGAAAGAGTAATGAATGCAGTAGCTGCCTCTTTGCCTCCAAGGGTAGCACACTGTCGAAGTAAAGATGTTGCCAAAATTCTGTGGTCATTTGGAACACTGAACTATAAGCCGCCCAACACAGAAGAATTTTATTCCAGTCTGATAAATGAAATCCACAGGAAGATGCCTGAATTCAACCGGTACCCAGAGCATCTTCTGACCTGCCTGCTTGGCCTGGCATTTTCTGAATACTTTCCAACTGAGTTCATCAATGTTGCTCTGAGTCCAGAGTTTGTCAGATTAGCTCAAGAGAGTAGTAAGTTTGAACTCACGAAGGAACTGTATACACTTGATGGTACGGTTGCTATTGAGTGTCCAGATTACAAGGGCAGTCGTCTTAATCCTCACCTTCAGCAAGAGGCATCTGTAATGCTGTGGAATTTAGCATGCAAGGATATGAGGTCAAAACCGGAGTTCCTAGAAGTTCTCTGTTTGCTTGAGACCATGTTAGGTGGCCCTCAGTACATCAAGCACCATATGATTTTGCCTCACACCCGGTCTTCTGACTTAGAGGTTCAGCTTGATGCTAACATGAAGCCATTACCAATTAACAATGAAGTGACACCACCAGAAGATGCAGCCCGATTACAGTTTAAGCAGGTGGGAGTCAGCCTTACAGATGATTTGATGAATCGGTTGCTAAAGGGAAAAGCCAAGAGATATTTCCAGGGGGAAATTGAATTAGAGACTGGCCAGCCACCTGTGGAGTTAAGAAAGAAGACAGCTGGACTCTTAGTGGACTCTGCTTGCAATATGACAGATAGATCGGGGAATGTGGGAACAGATGGTCTGTGCCCTGTAGCCCACATGCAGCCCCCACTAGTGAAGCTAGCTATTCAGTTTACAAACAGGAATCAATATTGCTATGGTACCAGGGATCTGCTTGGACTGCACAATATGAAGAGGAGGCAGCTGGTTAGAATTGGGTACCGCGTGGTAGAATTATCTTACTGGGAATGGCTTCCATTACTGAAACGGACTCGCTTAGAAAAACTAGCATACCTCCATGAGAAAGTGTTCACCTCTGCTCTCTGAAGGGCCTTCATGGGCATTTCTGCTCATAAACGCAATAGGTGCACACCCTACACCTGTAGGTTGAGCATCCTTAACCAGAAAATCAAAGTCAGAAATGTTCTAAAATCTGAAACTGAGTACTGACAAATCTCAGATCAGGAATATTCAAGTTGTAGTCCATGCAGATACTCTGGACTTGAAATCTGAAACACCTCTGGTCCTAAGTATTTGATAAAGGGATTCTCAACCTGTATTCCAACCAAGTAATTATAAAAGTCAGAGTGTAGGTGGATAATGAAACCATCTATCGAGTAGCTGTCAGTATACTCTCTTCTGTTGCAGAGCCTGTAGCTATGCTACTACAGAGTGTGTCTAACCTATGGTAGTGCCAAGCTGCTGTAGTTGTTTATTTTGCTCAGAATAAATAAGATCTTCAAAATGACCTTGAGCCACAAAATCTTATGCATTTTTTTCTTTATCTGTTAACCTTAAGTTATAGTTATTTTGAGGTGGTGTTTTATTTGTTTCTGTTTTAATTCCTATTATGTGAGTGCGTGTATACTGGGAACCAGACATGGGTTTTCTGCAAGAGTAGTAAGCACTCCCCCCTTTTGGTATTTCTCTGTATCACAGCTCTGGTTGTCTTGTAACTTTCTCTGTAGGCCAGGCTGGCCTTGAACTCAACCTCACTTAGATTCATCTGCCTATGCCTCCTGAGTCCTGGGACTAAAGGCATGTGCAAACACCGCCTCTTGACTTGTTTTTGTTTTTGAGATGGGGTCTTTCTATAGCCCTGGCTATCTTGAAACTCCCTTTGTTAACTACTTTCCTCTGCCACCCAAGGGCTGCTATTAAAAGGCTGGTGTCACTATGTTTAGCCAATGGGACAGTCTTAAGTCTGAAAAAAAAATTTATCTGATGAAGCAGTTTAATTAAGTTGTTAAGTCTGGAAACCCAGATGGTACACAGATGGTATCTTGGGGTTTAGGGTCACAGAAGAAATCTGAATGAGATTGTATTAAGTTAGGATTCAAGTTGAAAAATTTAAGATTTAAGTTGAAAAATTCAAGTGAAACTTAAGAGCACATGAAATAAGGCCCTGAAGAGAAGTGACACGGTCAGGGCCAAATTTGCCTCTTCGGCTTACTCAGGACCCCACAGAGTTTTCATCCAGAGTTACTAAAGCACTGTTATCTTGATAGCAGTTGTTAATCTTGGTAGTTTTCTAAGAGGAAAACCTACTCATGTTCCCCCCCCCAAGAGAAAAAGCGGGGCTAAGAATGTGAGTCAGTGACCGTGTATTTGCCACGCATATGTGAGGTGCTGGGTTTGATCCCCAGCACCACAAATATAAAACTGTTCACATGTCCCTCCTATAGTGTCTCAAACACTAAGCCTTTGACTTGCCTGAACATAGCATCAAGTTGCAGGTATCTTTTAGGCTCATACCTGGGTTTTGTCTTTCTCTCCTGGTGGGCATTGTATGGAAAAGGCTAGGAGAGTTGTCTTTCATTTTAACTTGCTCTGAAAATTGTTGCAAGTCACACTTTCTTGGATGGACAGGTAACTCAGTTTAGAGATTATAAGAAGTACTATGTGTCTTTAAAAGAAAGTGTCCAATTTCTGAAATTGCTCACTGCAGCGGTGTTTCACCTACTGTAAGGTTAAATGCTTTTCCAGTATTTGACAGGTAACCCCACCTCCCCGCTAGCCTGTTTGTATCTTCTCTTTTAAAATACATGTATCTTCTAGAATTACTTTCCATTACATTCTTGTAAAACTCAAAAGTTCCATTGTGTAAGTCAGCTACTTGTGTAGGTCCCAGATGGGTGTTGAAGTGCTCCGAGTGTCATGTTCACCCTAATCTCTTCCAAAGTAGCTCTCTATGCTTCTCCACCTCCAGGTTTGAACCTCAGCAACAAAAAGTCAGTGTGGTTGCTTCAAGCTCTGGGGCACACAGACAGCTACCTTTTAGAGACAGTGATTCATCCTGTTTGCTCAGGACTTTCCCCACTTCAGAGTTGACAGTCCCATGTTACAGAAAGTCCCTCAGTCCTGGATAGACCAGTACCTAGTAGACAGATAATTCCTCTTGACTCTTCCCTTCCTAAGCCTGAGCACAGGAAGGCAGAAGAAACAGATTTGTCCCTACCCAGAGTATGGATGTAGCTGCTCAGTCCTTGTTACACCTGCGAGAATCCAGTCCAGTGTTTAATTACTTACCTCAACTTTATAAGTACAAAAAGGAAAACATCCCAAACTTAATTGTCTAGTCTGGTTAATTTCTACATAACTCACATTACTTTCCAAACTGTGTGAATTCTTAGATGGAGTGGTTTTGTTTTTCTGATGCTGAGGATCTAACACTTGAGGCAAGTGTCCCCCCTTTTGAAGACAGACTCACTATGTAGCCCAGTCTGACCTTGAACTCTGTAAATTGTCAGCTTCCCAAGTTGTCCTTCACCTTAGACCTCCACACATGCATTGGCATGTTGTGTGATACCTCACCACATAATAAATATTTTTAAAATGTATGCGGTTTTGCTGGCCATAGTGCTCATACCTGTGATACCAGCAATCGTCAGGCTAAAGCAGGAGGAATGCCTCATTCCATGCCCTCCTGGGCTACATACTGAGTTCTAGGCCAGCCTGAGCTAGAGTAAGACTGTCTCAAAAAAAGCAAAATAAACCAACCAATTTCTTAGAAGCTTTGAGATTTTTTTCAGTACACTCAGTAATACATGAAACATAGTCCATATTCCTTGTTTCTTTTTGGATAATATCCCTCTCCCTCAAAAAAAAATCAAGAAGGAAAATATGTCAGAGGAAAACATGAAACTAAAGGCTTTATCTGAGTAGTTTGTACCTTAATGCTTATTGTTGCTATCTTCATGCCCTTTCTGTAGAATAGAAAGATTGTGAGAACCCTTCAGCCAGAAGAAAGAGGAGCCCTTTGAAGACTGAATTGCTTCTAAGTGGTTCAAAATTACTTTGGTCATCTAGGAGATTAATAGCCAATCTCATTAATGCCCTTTATCTCCCTTGTTATAAACCTTCAGTTACTTATCTATGACCAGTAGCTTTTAAACTTCTTTTGTTTGTTTTTTGAGACAGGTTGTCATACAGTCTAGGTTGGCTTTGAACTCATCATGTAGCCAGGGATGACTTTGAAGTACTGATATTTCTGCCTTCACCTCTTGAATACTGAGATTACAGATGTGTATCCCCACTGCAGGTTTATGTGGGAAAGGGGTCAAGTCTAGGGCCTTGTATATGCTAAACAGGGATACTGCAAACGGAGCAACATCACCAACTTGAATTTGAAGAGTTATTTTGGGGTGTGTGTGTGTGTGTGTGTGTGTGTGTGTGCTGCTCTGGGGATAGAATACAGACCTTTGTTAAGTGATAGACCTCCCACTTTACAACTCAGTTCTATTCCCAGCTCTTTGTGTGTCTGTGTGTGCACATGTAGGTGTGTGCACATGTAGGTGTATGTGGAGGCCATAGGGTGATATCAGTTGTGTGATGCATATGTATGAGTTTGAACATGCACATGCTACAGTGCACATGTAGAGGTCAGAGAACAACTTTTGAGAATGAATTCTGTCTTCCTACTTTTAGTTCCAGCAATCAAACTCAGGACATCAGACTTGCATAGTAAGTTTTTACCCATTGATATATCCCACCAACCGTGTGTGTATGTTGTTTTGAAATAGGACCTTATATATTATATCCTAGATTGATCTCAAACTCCCTATGTAGACAAATAGAACCTTTGACTCTTAATCCTCCTTTCTCTACCTCTCCAGTGCTAGGATTATAGGCAAGTAACACCATTCTTGGTTTATGCAGTGCTGGTGGTCAAATCCAAGACTTCATGCATGTGAGTCAAACACTACCAGTTGAACTACATCTTCAGCTCAAATGAGTATATGTATATTTACACACACACACACACCCCTGTGACTAAAAACAGTGCTCACTCTATGTGGTGCATTCTGGTGTTTCATTTTTAAACTACTTAATTAAAAAGAAATGCTTGTGTGGCGGCTTGCATTTGTAACCCTAGCACCGAGGAGGCTGAGACAGGAGGATAGCCCATGAATCTGAAGTCAGCCTGGGCTATGGAGAGAGACCTTGTTTCAAATCAGTACGACACACTGTAAGTGATATTGTTGGGTTTTTTTAGATTGATTTATTTTATGTGTATGTTTTGCCTCAATGTATGTATGTGCATCGCATGTGTGCCTGGTACCTGTAGAGGTCAGAAGAGAGTGTTGGGTCCCCAGGAACTAGAGTTGGGGATGGTTGTGAACCACAATTTGTGTACTGGGAATTGAGCCCCAGTCCTAGAGCAACAAATTCTCTAAACTGCTGACCCAGTGCTCTTGCCTTTTCTATATAAATGTTTATTTTTATGTGTTTCAGTGTTTAGCTTACATGTATGAATGTGGATGACATGTATGTCTGGTGCCTGCAGAGGTTAGAAGAGGGCATTGGATCCCCCTGGAACTGGAGTTACAGATGGTTGTGAGCCACCATATGGTGCTGGAAATCAAATCAGGATCCTCTGGAAGAAATTTGTTTGTTTTTGAGACAGGGTATTACTATTTAGTCCTAGCTGTCCTGGAACTTTTATTTGTAGACTAGGTTGTCCCTGAACTCACAGGGATCCACCTGCTTCTACCTTCCAAGTGCTGGGATTAAATGCATGTGTCACCATCATACCTTGCTCTTCTTTTTCTTTTAATTTTTTTATTCTTTGAGAATTTTACACAATGTTTTGGTCATATTCACTCATTTCCCTATTCTCTTTTTTTTCAGTGTGTGCATGTCTGTGAGACAAAGTCCTAGTATGTAGCCCTGTTTGGCCTAACATGTTCATTGCCCAGTAGTTTTTTATTTATTATTCTTCCTTTTTAACACTTTTGGGGAGTTGCAGACACACCATGCTTCATGTGTGGAGGTCAAAGGACATCTTGTGAAAGTCAGTTCTCACCTTTGACAACATGGTTCACAGGGTCTGAACTCAAATCTTAGGCTTCCTTTGTTATCTGGCCAAGTTACTTCTTTAACTGTGATCTGAGGTCCCCAGTTTGTATTTTGAGATCTCATTTGGTGAAAGAGGCTACAGTTTGAAAGTATTTTACTGGACAGAGTTTACAGTAAGTTTGGGTTGCAAAGCAATTTCCTTGGCAGGACTGGGAAAGCTGTTTTTCTTGGCTAGGCTCTTTGTCTTTTTTGTATGTTGAATCCCCTCCACCCCCATAAAGCATTAAGGTAGGAGGTTCTTGACCTTTAAAGATCAAGGTATTGAAACTAGGCAGCTAATAAGACTAGACCAGTGAAAGACCTTGACAGAGCCAGCATTGGTGGAACCAGATTTAGGAGGTCGTGTATCTAACCGCTGCAATAATACCCAGTAATGTTCCCACTTGGCTACTTCATTTTCCTCTCTGTCTCTCAGTGCCTTGTGAAGGATTTATAAGTGTATGAATATACAGTAGGATTCAGTTGTCCATTTAAAGAACTGTTTGGTTGTGTGCAGTGGTAGAGTATGCAATCCTAGTCTTCAGGAGGCTAAGACAGGAGGATCTTAGGTTTAGGGTCAGCCTGGGCTACAAAATAAGACATGGTCTCAAGCCACATAGAGCCTGTCTTGGGAATTAAAAAGATAGTTTAAGGCTGGGCAGTGGTGGCGCACACCTTTAATTCCAATACTTTGGAAGCAGAGGTAGGCCTATCTCTGAGTTTGAGGCTAGCCTGGTCTACAAGAGTTGTAGTACAGCTAGGGCTGTTACACAGAGAAAACCTGTCTCAAAAAAAAAAACAAAAAAGGTTAAGTATAAAAATAGGTTAATATATCCTGGTCTGTCACATAAGAAAAAAGAAATATATTACATATACACATATATGTGCATATATGTAATTCAGAATTTTCAAGAAAATATAAGAATTAGTATATTGCCAGGCGGTGGTGGTGCACACCTTTAATCCCAGCACTCAGGAGGCAGAGGCAGGTAGATCTCTTGAGTTCAAATCTAGCCTGGTCTACGAAGTGAGTTCCAGGACTGGCTCCATAGCTACTGAGAAACCCTGTCTTGAAAAACAAAA
>LOEQ01002469.1:22988-38759 GCA_001685075.1 Bramus lutescens
ATTAACCCACAAACCTATGAACACCTGATTTTTGACAAAGGAGCTAAAAGTGTACAATGGAAGAAAGAAAGCATCTGCAACAAATGGTGCTGACATAACTGGGTGTCAACCTATAAAAGAATGAAAATAGATCCATATTTATCACCATGCACAAAACTCAAGTTCAAATGGATCTAATCTGAACACACTGAACCTGACAGAAGAGAAAGTGGGAAGTAGTTAGTCTACAACACATGGGCACAGGAGACCTGTCATGCAAGCTGCCAAGGAAGGACAGTAATCCCTATTCCTAGCCAGCTGTGATGTCTATGAACCACAGCAATGACCAGCATGGAAAGATGTCCTTAAGTGTTCAATATTGTCACTTATGTCTTGCTGTCTAATGGACCCTAAATTTCCCTATCAGGTGGGGAAGCATGGCTGGTGCTAGAAACAGTCAGCTACCAGTGCCTGGTGAGGTCATGGATCTTAGAAGACAAGCTCCTACTGACACCATCCTAAACCAGTATAATTCCTAATTGCATCCTAAATATTCTTTCACCAGTAGATTAGGTGTAGCTCTCACTTCTTGTCAAAGAAGCTTCTCCTGGCTACAGGTAGAGATCTTTACAGAAAGCCACAATGGGTCAAAATGTAGAGAATAGCTGATTATGGGGTGTCCAGCTCCATGGGTATAACCCCAACACCCGAGGTTCATAGAACACCATGAAAAGGGAGGCAGAAAGACTGTGAGAGTCTGATGATGAGGAAATTTGCTGCTGTCTCCTAGAAATGGCCAGATAGCTACACCCATGGCACTTCAACAGAACAATACTAACAGATATACTAACATGGAAGGGAAAGTCTCACAAGGCCTCATCCCTAGAGAAAATAACCAGTTTCCACTGCCAGTGACCAGAACAGGGAATCACACCTCTGGTGGGTCAGCCTGTTGAGCACCAGTTGTCACCTGTTGTATACCCCATGGCAGCTCTCAGCACAGCACTAAATAGACTCAGCAGGTTATATTTATCTGTTTGCATACACACACATACATACACATATATATGTCACAATAGTAAGAGAAAAAGAAAAAATGAGGGCATGAAAGGGGTTGGAAGTAAGAAAGGTAGCAAAAAATATATAAGTATGTTTTTAATTTTAACAATTTTCAAAAGGGAAGCACCGAGCAACAACAACAACAACACCCTGTTCAAAATCATTTGGTCTACCTGGAAAATTGCAATCACTGTGTGGAGTGTTTGTTGGTTTGTCCTTGGCATCTAGTGGTATTTCATTCAGACTTTTGAAGAGGCAATAACAACCTTTTAAGGTTCCTTTGTGTGCATAGCTTTCTCCCAAACATGTGCGTGAAGCAGTCTGGGTCACGTTTTGCATGTCATTGCTCTACTCTGCTGCGATGAGAGTACCAAGACTGTCATAGACTGCGCTGTGCTTTATTTCCTGGAGGAGAAGAAAGGTCACAGTATGGTCCAACTCTTCACTGAAGACCTAGTTGAGAAGTCAAGAGGTTGCTGAAATAGTAATTAAGATAGGCTCAACACATTCTCTGAAATCTGAGCCACATGTTCAGGGCAGCAGACTCATTCCGTGCAGGCCAAGGGAAGTGAGAACCCCAAATCCATCAGCAGAGTGTGTCTGGGGTTATATGGAAAAACACCTGCATCCAGCAGCAGCTGCCACCACCATGGCTTCTAAGGTCTTTCTGCTTAACTTAGAAACTGCTCAGTGCCTGTGTTAGCAATGGCTCTTTTAGTTGACCTTTTTCAGTAAAAATATGAAACCACTTACTTGGCATGGGGGCTGACATGATTTGAGTTTTGATAGCTATAACTTATTTCTGTCCTAGTTAGGGTTACTATTGCTGTGATGTAACTCTTTGACCAAAAGCAAATTGAGGGAGACAGAGTTTATTTTGCTAACACTTCCTCATTTGTCATCAAAGGAAGTCGGGACAGGATTCGAAAAAGGGCAGGGGCCTGAAGCCAGGAGCTGATGCACAGGATATAGAAGGCTGCTGTATACTGGCTTACTCCTCATAGCTTGCTTAGCTTCCTTTTTAATAGATCCTGGTGTCACCAGCCCAGGGATGGCACAACATACAATTGCCTGAGCCTCCGTCATCAATCACTAATTAAGAAAATGCTCTAGAAGCATGCCTGCATCTAATGACAATGGAAGCTATCCAGAACAATATCTATCCAGAGGAAATTCTGAGGAATGGAGTGAAATGCCACTTAATAAGAATGACATTTAGGATAGATGACCACTCGGTAGAAAGGTATTCTCTTTACAACTTTGTGGGTATACCAGACACAGATAGTCCAGACACTATTGGTCTTACGCAGTTCAGTCCTATGACTATAAACCATTGAAAGCATGACTAGAATCCTCATTATTTTCTGAATGTGGATTTGGGCAGCACCACAAGAACAGATACAGATTTCCTTATTTACAATGAGATAACAAAAAATACATTAAATATACCTGTTTTAAGCCTACGCAGTGACCATGCTTATAATCTCAACTTCTGGGAGACTGAGGCAACAGTATTGCAAGTTTAAAGCCAAGGTAGGCTCCCTAGTGATTAACTGTCTGCAAACAAACATCACACGACAATCTAACATCATCTTTTTAAAGATCAGCTAAAGAAAAAATTTTATTTGTCAATTAAAAAAAATCTTTTCCATTGTTGAAGATCTGATTTAGTATAAACTCAGAGGTTACATACTTGGAGAAAGTGTACATAAAGTACAAATACAACAATGGCCCAGTAACTAAAACACATAACAAACTATCCAAAACCAGAAAAAAATATAGTTAATATAGTCAAATTATAACCCTACCCCATCTTTTTAGCTACTTAGTCTTCTATAGAATGTTTGCTGTTTATTTTTGTAATTATGTTGTGAGTGTCACAGCCCAACATCAAGAGAAAGTTGTATATATCACTAATACTGTATGTCACCAGTCTAGGAAAAGAGCAAGCTTCACAATTTCAGGCAAAATTGCCACTGAAACAACTACCGGTTGTAAGGAAGCCTTTGTAACGAAGTCTCAGAGTTGTGACTCAAACTGGTCTACAGACTGTCTTACAAGGATGAAGGTTCAACCGAAAGGACATGCATGACGTTCTCGTTTTCATTTAGATGAGTTATTCTCCATGGAGAACTACCCCTAAGGATTTTTTTTAGAAAGCAGAAAGGGATGTTTTGGTGTTATGGTCTTTGGTAGTCTCTGCGGATGCAGTATATCCCTGTAGTTCATGGGTCATTCCATCAAATGTTTTCCTGCACTCTGATTGGTGCTCATGTCACACATCTTGAGTATCCTTCCAGACACATGTGCAGGTATAAAACTCTTTTTAATGGCTTCTATTAAAGGTTCCTGTGCTATTTTAAATAGAAATTTCATGCAAAGTTTGTTTTTCTATTTTTCACATTTCTAAAATATTCGGTTGCCATGTTATGAAAACAAAAGTCTCTTCTGATTTGTTTACGGGTTTTATCAAGAGTCATTTTCCATTTTGGAAAGTCAGACCATTGATGAAAATGTCCCTGATATTTTAGTCATCCACGCCACAGACTTCCAACAACCTACATTTGGAGAGTTTCTGGTTATGACCTAAATATTGCATGCTCAGATACTTTATTAACCCTTAAATGAAAGATCAAAGAAAAATGCCCATACTACTCTTTGAATATTTTACACCTGTCTTTCTTTCTTTTTCCTTTCTCCTTTTCATTATGACACACTCCTATATGTAGATAATGTGTTTGGATCATAGTCACCTTGTTAATCTCTCTTTTCTGCTCCTACTCCCACAGATCCCTTCCCTCTTTCCAACCCTTCCTACTTTCATGTCTTTAAAATTCTTTTTTGAGTAACATAATGAGTTTCATTAGAGTGTTTTACAGAAACATTAGTGAGAGTTTGTTTACAGTCTGGTATGTCACCTCTGAACACAGCACTAAAGAAAATGCTTCTCCTTCCCTAACAGCC
Source organism: Bramus lutescens (assembly GCA_001685075.1). Taxonomy (NCBI): domain Eukaryota; kingdom Metazoa; phylum Chordata; class Mammalia; order Rodentia; family Cricetidae; genus Bramus; species Bramus lutescens. The sequence goes on from LOEQ01002469.1 coordinate 26,991, forward strand.
ATTACCTGTGTATAAATCATTGGGGAGAGGTGGGGCTTGTGAACTCATTCCCTCTTCATGAAAGTATGCTTGTGTCTCCAATCTTGTGTGGGAAATCACAGTTTGTGAGTCTGAGAGTGAAAAGAGAATGTCATGCTCAGAATCAGTGTTGTACACCATTTTCCTCTGACTCTTAATATTCCTTATACCCTTTCTTCTGTGAAATCCCCTGAGCCTTGGAAAGGATGAGACTGAGCCTTGAGCCTCCATTTTGGCAGTCATGAGCCTCTGCAGTTACCATTACCCACTGTAACAATGAACTTTCTAACCAAAGTTGACAACAGCACTGATTTATAGGCATAAATATATTTATACAGTAGGAAATTTGATGGACACATCATGCCCAGTTAGCAAAACAACACTAAAATCTTCACTAATAGGGCCTATGATCTCTTAGTCATTGACTTCCAACCAGTATCGTACAGTTTACATTATCATACCTGGATTATTTCCTCCTGTGGATTCGCATGGTGAATCCAGTCGGAAAGGGACTGGTTCCATTTATGTCAATTATGTCACTATCCCACTAGTGGACATTTCTTGTTTGGCCAGTCATTAATGTTGCATTAGGGTCTATGGTTGAATGAGACTGCTGCTGATCGTTTTCTCCCAACAACCTACATTGCCCCTTGTTGTACCACGAATAATAAAAACCCAGAGACAGATATTGGGGTACAAACTGAGAAAGCAGGAAAGCAAAGCAGCCAAGTCATTAGAGAGCTCTACCTCTAAGAAGTGATCAGATTGAAAGAGAACAAGTTCCTATCTCACCCCACCTTACATTTCTCTCTAGTGCTGGGGTTAGAGGCGTGTGACTCCCTAGTACTGGGACTAAAGGTCTGAGCCACCACCACCTGGATCTGTTACTGCATTGATCTTATGTAGCCCAGGGTGGCCTTGAACTCATAGAGATCCATCTGCCTCTCTTCCCCAATTCCTGGGATTAAAGGTGTGTGACACCACTGCCTAGCCTCTAGTGGCTTAGTTTTACTTTTTGGTCTTCAGGCAAGCTTTATTTATAAAACATAAATAAAATATCACTATATCTTCCAGAACTATAAGGGCTAGCTAACACGGAAGATGCATCCACCCCAGGTCTATCCTGATGCCCTGTGTCCAGAACATATATTCTGCAACAGGTTCTCACCATCTAGTTCATGTGGGTGGCCAAAAGCAGTGCCAGTAGCCTATATTTTCCTGGGATCCTCAGAGAGCTGCCTAAGTAGCCAATCATAGGAAGGTAGCCCACACCTGATGTTGGAATTTTTTACTTAATATCTAATCCTCTGACTTCTGAGAGCAGCTTATCTAAAAGTGCAGAAACCTCTATTTATTGTATGTAATTTTAAATTTTTATATTTTAAAGTAGTTTATCCAGTACCCGATTTCCACATGGCATTTTATTATGTTGTTAATTTTTATTGGACTCCACTTTCCGACATTATCTGTGTTTCTTCTTTTTGGAAACTCTTGGTGGACCCAGATCTTTCTAACATTTTGGTGTGTCTCAGTTTTGACTTACTTGAGAAATTGTCTAAAGTCTATTGGACCTTGTGTCCAATGAGGAATTCCTCTCCTTCCTTTTTCCATCTCCGGAGTCCCATCCTGAGGAAATGGCAACAAAGAGCCTGTCTATGATAGTGGACATTGACTGTCCCCGAGTTTCGCTACTCTCCCAAGGATAGAATTACATTTAGGTTGTGGCCAACAAGGAATCACATTGCTAGCTCTTTGAGGTCCAGATAACGTTGTTATTTGTTCCCAACTGTTTCACTTCCAAGCTGAAGTGCTTAAGAATCAGGCCACCTCTTTCTTTCCACTCAGCAGGTAAAGTGCTTCCCACAGTAACAATGAGAGGTTTTGAATATCAGAACTCTTGCCTGCCAGTCTGTTCCATTGTCAGGAGTCCCATGCTGGGCAGGAAGTTACAGAATGCTTTGGATGTGGCCATAGTTTCTTTCATGTGAGGTCTTGGCTGTACCTGATGCTGGAAAAAGAAATGAAGAACAGATAACCATTTGGTATCTAAATAGTTGCCTTTTCTCTCTCCATAAGTCTGCTGGGAAGCTGTGGGGAGTATCCCATGGTCTGCATGCCTGCCCTCAGATCCAGACTGCAGTCTTCTGGGAAAGGATCCAGTCTCTTCAACAGGAAGATGAGCAAATAAAAGGTGATTTGCTTCTCTTTAAAATTGTTTTGTCTAGTTGAAAATATTTTCTCTGGTTCTTTAACCAAACTTTCTGAGAATACATAGATACTAACAGTCTCTAACCTAGGCTGGCTTTCAGGGTCACTGGGAAGACACTGTAATAAATGCCATACTGAAGCTTGAGTAAAGTGGCATTCCTTCCTTATATATGCCTTTCTGTTGAAACCTCATGGATTTCATTAAAAATCTATTGTCAGGGGAGTCCAAGAGAACTCCAAAACAATGTACATTATTTCCTTTACCTTTGTTGCTTCCCAGAAGTTGGAGCCAAGTCAGTTTTGTTGAAGACACCGCATGTTTTGTACATGGGATTTAAGCTCAATCTGATCTGAAAGCCTCTGCCTCGAAGGCCCTCTCACAATACTAGAATCTGTCATGCAAGCTGCCAAGGAAAGACAGTAATTTAAGTGTAAGAGTTAGCTAGTAATAAGCCTGAGCTATTGGCCAAGCATTTATAATTCATATTCAGCCTCCGAGTTGGTTATTTGGGAGCTGGCTGGAGGGAGAGCAATGCCTGACCATATATGGTGTACCAATGTGTCGTCAAAATGTCTACATGAGACCCAACAAAGCTTTAAAAAGAATTCTAAACACACAAAATGGAGTCAAATTTGGCTTCTTTTTACCTGCCTTTTCTCTGGTGGACTCTGTTTGCTAGCAGCTAGTAGAGGCAAAGCTCCTTTAAGAGAGATGGCTTTCTGACTAAGCACTATCAGCAAAACTGCACAGTTCTTTTCAGAGGCCCTGCTATCAAACACTTAAATGGGGTTTATGAGTAGTGAGTGGCACACTAGTTGGTGGTGGCATGAAACTAGAAACTCCCCACTCCCACTGCTATCTCCACCATGGCTCTCAGTACCAAGAAATGGAACAGATGCAGTTGTCAAAGCTGCTGCTTTGGTACTAGCCATGCCACCTAGCAGTTAAAGACTCATGTGGTCAGAAAAAGATGGAGATATGCAGTAAAGACAGATTCAGACAGAAAAAAATACCTCTAAATGGGTTATAGAGCATGTTAAAAACATTGGCTAAGGAGAGAAAAGAAAAAGGGTAGAGAATGTCCTTCAAAAAGAAAAAAGGTACTAAAAATATAGTTACATAAAGATAGAAAATGCAGAGTTTAGACTATGTATGTTATTGTGTTGTCTTTAGATTTTTGATTGTTAACGAAAAATAATAACTTTTGAGAAACATTCGATTAGGAAAGCAACTAGATTAAATTACCCTATATATTTTAAAACATCTTGAATTCAAAATTTAAGTCTAAAGAAATGTTCCTTTGGGAAAGAGATTCTACTTTTATTTCCACAGGAAATGAGAGGCTCTGGATTCATTCTGGGTTAAGAAAAATTAGGTTTGATTGAGAAAGACCCCTGAAAAAAATCTGTGATGGCAATGGATGGCCCAAATGATCCACTGTTTCAGAACATCTCTGTTGCAGTTTCTTCTGAATTCTCACTAAGAAGAGCTTCAAGGCTTTTGGCTGTGATGATCCAGCTTCACAGAATAATCAAGTCAGGACTTGACCATAATCCTAAATTTTCTCAGGGTCTCCCAAAGATTCCCAGTGCCCCTAACCAACAGAAAGAAGCGAGAATACTACACCTACATTACCCAAAATAAATTATGAATATTTGTCATAGTTTAGGAAGGGTTGGATACAAGTTGTTATAAATAATGGTCAGGAAAAAAGCTTACAAAGGAGATTAGAATCAGGGATCTTTTTCTGAAAAGAAAAAGGGGGATAGAGAAATGATAGGATAAAGGAGTAGATTATTAAGTTTACTTTAATCCAGAAAACAACTATCAATCTTACATATTTTACATTAGTATGGATTTTGGTTTAGTGATACAAATTTAAAGTTAATTTTGTTAAACTGTATTATGTTTAAGAATCTCACTTAAAAGTAATAATTAAGAAATATAGATTAATATTAATCTATAATAGCGAGCTTATAGTCATGTTAGGTATGTTTTCAAGGTCATACAGAGAGAGATATATTTCAGATAGATAGGCAATCTTCAACACTCTTCAAATACTTCAAAGACCTATAGAATATGACATTTAAAATGTTTTAAGAACTTAAACTTTGCTTGACAGTGAGACATATCCTGGCAGCACCAATTACTTCAAAGAAGATGATAGGCATTGAAGAAACTGCATATGGAGTTTGTTTTCTTTATGGAAAAAGAAAGTTACGTGGTCAAAGAAACTGCCATTGCCTTGATTACTGACAGTTACAGTACTGTTCAAACTGTACCAGCAGGATACAAGAAAGACAACTATTGAACTTTGCAAAGACAAGACATGACAGTCCTTTAAAATTCCCTGATTCACAGGAATGTTTATCAGATGCTAGGCATGTAGACCAGAGTTGGATGCCCCAATGTTACAGAGGTAACTGTGGGTGATTGTCCAGGTAGTGAGATATCCCTTTTGTTAGGCAACATTTCACCCTTCTGGGGTCTTTGAGTTTAAAACTAGATGCAGGATTTCTTTAGTTATAATAAAAGATAAATTAAATACAAAACTTCAGATTCATAAAGATAAGAGCAATAATATTTTAATCTAATTTTGCCAAATACAAATAGACTAGATATTGTAATTGTAATTCTCACTTGATAACTGTTTTTGTTATATATCATCTTACTATATTAAAGTTAAAATCTTCCTTTTAAACTAGAGAAAAATGGAGAAATGCTGTGAAACAATCTTCTTGTATACTGTAAAGATTTGTCACTTGATTTGATTAAATAAAATGCTGAATAGTTAGTAGCCAGATAGAAAGCCTAGGCAGGATGACCAAACTAAGGATGATGGAAGGAGAAGGATGGAGAGAGAGTCACCAGCAGATGTAGAGGGAGCAGGAGATGAATGTGCCATGATAATAAAGGTACCACCACGTGGCAAAGTATAAATAGAAATGTGGGTTAATTTAAGTTAAGAGTTAGCTAATAATAAGCCAGAGCTATTGGCTGAGCATTTATAATTCATATTTGGCCTCTGAGTCAGTTATTTTGGAGCTGGTGGGCAGGAGAAAAACATCTGACTACAGTCTCTGGTAACAAAAAGTAAACTTTTATCTTGATAAATGTATCAATATTTAGAATTTAGGTACAGTACCAAATCAAACATTCCTTCTTAAAAGTGTATGCAAGAGAGACAGCCATCAAAGCTTCACTGGAGATTCTAATCTGTATTCTCTCCAGCCCCTAGCTTCACAAGTCTTGATGGGTGCTAGAGTTTACGGGAGGTAGAAGGTTGTTTGGGAGGGAATGGTGTAGCTTCTTTAGAGTCACCCATGGTACTATAACTAAACAGGATAAACTTAGTTTAGCATGGTGAACCTGGATGGAACCGGTACTTTATTCTATTGATGATCTGGGGTGAGTAGATATTTGTTTATGTCTTGCAAGAAAAAGTTACCAAACAAGTACCTCAGCAGTTAGTTGATCAATTAAGTGAGATAATTTATGCAGGTTGCATAATAGATCTATAATGATGTTACATTGAGCAAGTAGCATATGTTCAGAAAATACTGTTAGTCTTCATTTGAAAATGGAGATAGCAGCACTCACCTCACAAAAGTGTTGTGAAGATTAAATTAATTGACACACACACATAAATCCAAACAGTGCCTGATATATTTTAATAAGTATTAGCTTTTATTATTGTTAATACTATTACCTTACATGTGAATTTATCAAAACTTTAAATTGAGGCATAGTACCAATTTTAAAAACTTTTCTTATTTAAAATTTTAATGACAAATACTCTCTTTTTAATATTTGATTTGGTAAATATGGAACAATGGCATGTATGCACAGAACATCTTAAATAGCTAATCTCTGAAACTCTTCATGCTATCTCTGTTTATACATGTTTGTCTTTTAATGCCATTATATTTGAATATGTATCTTTCTTTAAGTACTAAAATAAAGGCTACAGGTGCTCACTGCTGATGTAACTTAGTAATTTTAGGAACTGGCCGCTGACACACACACACACACACACACACACACACACACACATACACACACACACACAGAACTGTGGGGGCAGAACCTTAGAAAAATATTGGATTGAAAAATTCTAGGATCTTAGGTGTGAGCTAATAGGGACTTATTGGTCTTTTCCTTCAATCTCTTAATACAGATAATTCCTAGCTCATTAATGTGTCCAAGGCTAGGCAGCTGTTATATGGCAGAGCAGGACCACAGTCATTGGGTGGTGCTCATTTGGAATTTGGTTCTTTGGTTTACCGAATCTCTGGTTTGGTAAAGCTGTGACTGTAAGTCAGATATCTGTTCTAAGCAGTCTGCTTTCATAGGGTCCCTGCAGAGTCTATGTCAGAATGTCAGGGGGAGTTGAGGCAAAGCAGGGCACTTGAGTATGATTAAAGCATGCCCTCCACCCCCTCTTTTGGTCTTTGCCACTTTCAGGATGTCAAGAAAACATGGGTTCTACCACCTGCTCCATCCCCCCCCATTATTAAGGTCTAACTAAGATACATTAGCTTTTTCAGTGCACAAGCTTCGAGTTTTAATAAATGTATGTGCTCAGGCTTCATCACTACATTCAAGATAGAGAAGAGGCCTTGACTCCCAATTGCTCTGCAGCCTTTGTGTTCCTTTCTCCCAGTCCCTCAGCTCCCAGCAAACCCTTACCTCTTCTCTCTCTCCTGAGTCTTGCCTTCCAGAATCCTACAGTGTACATAGCCTGTTGAGTCTGGCTTCTTTCACTTGGTGTAGTATAGTTGTGACTTGTCCTGGATGTGTTCTTACAGCCTGCACATTTGTGGCTTAACCTTTTCATTCTCAGGGTCCTAATATGTAAAATGGGCACAAAGCAGATAGGAAGAAAGAATGCACACACATGTGGTTAGGTGGAAAGAGAAGCCATTTTTCAAATGTCATCATTTTTGTTAGGCTACCACCTGTTAAAGATGAAACGGCAGGCCTGTCGCAGTATAAACCATGAAAAGCCTTTGTCTGCTGAGCTGAGGACCCAATGTTACTTTTGGAGTCTCCATCACCTAACAGGCCCTAGACGCTGGTTCCAAGGCTCAATTCCTATCAAAAGCACTTACCCAATAGGAACTGTCACTGGAGGATATAGACCTCTGGCATGCTGCCTCTGCCACACTGCTTCCTCAGGATGCTAGGAAAGGTAACCTATGTGTGGAGTTCCTTGATCTATTTGCATGAAGGCAATTTTCAAAACCAAAATCATTGACATCACTGATACTTCATAAGTCATTGTATTGTGGGGGAAAATAGGATTATTTAGTCTATGGGGCACCTCACAATTTTAGGAGAAGTTAGGGCTTCCATTGGCTCAGAAGGTACAGGGAGGGGAGTGAGATCTAGCTTAGCATTCCCATCTGGATGTTTTGTGATTCTGGTCTACAGAGCATGTATGGCCGATAGACAATGCCTAGTTGTAAAATTTGCCTACATGTGAATGAAGCACGGCAGGGAGACGTCAATCTTCAATTCTCCCTTCTGGTTTCATAACATGTGCCTGGTAGACCAGTAAGACAGGCGAAGACAGGGGCATACACTGGAAAAAAACAACAGCAGAGGAGGGTGGGGGCTTAGGTGCTACACTTGACCCTAAGTGTGCCTTTGCCTCATCTGTGAAAAAGAGGGCCTCCTTGCAAGTCACCCCATCAGAAGCCCCTGCTGCCCTGTGAAGGGTAATGCCACTGACCCCCCAGCTCTGAGCCTCGAAGTCAGAAGAGCAGAAAGCAACAATTTTCAACCTTCTAGTGAAGTCTTTCAGAGCCGCTCACTCTTTCCAGGACCAGCTGAAGAGGATTCCAATAAACATATTGCTGAAATGTTTGTTTCCGGGTGTCATTTTAGACTGCAAGTAGCTAAAACAGACCCAGCTCCTATATATAGACGCTGCATTTGGTTGTGCTCTAGGAGGCTTTTATTACTATGCCTCTTGGCCAGCTCCCAGCTGAGCCTTTCCCTCAGATTTTGGAATTAGGAAGTCAAAGAGGATCACTGACCATATTAAGGGTCTCTTTTCTCTCTTTCTCTCTCTTTCTCTGTTAATGCTCTGGATGCTAGCTTAGATCGGCTCTTGTCTCTGCTCAGAGCCTCCTAGTATTAATGATGACACCGCTGATGGGAACAGACCAGCCCCACTGTGGCAGTGAATACAAGCTCCCCTGCCATCTGAAGGAAACAGTTCATGTCAAGATGAAGTATCTCACAGCCTAGTCTAGATAAGAGGACCCAGAACCCCTAGTGGATAGAACAAAGGGAGGGATTTCTAAAGGTGTTTTGTTTATTTTTCTTTTTTTTCTGCCCCATTTTTGTTTTGTTTTGAGGGTGAGTGTTAGAATTTTCCGGGGGGGGGGTGGTATGCTAGGACCACAAAGGTGAAGGAAGGAAGCTGACAAAGTGGCAAGCGAGGAGAAACTGTCAGCAGGAGTGGCGAAGAAGGGCTTCTTTAAGGAGACAACGTTGGACTCTGGTTTTTAAAAATGTGCCCTGTCCCCGAGACAGTCTCTCCACTGTGTGTCCTTTGTTTTCCCAGCCCCATTTTCCAGTGTCTTTCTTCACCTGCCTCTGGGGTCTTGTTGTGTTAATCCAGCATGGATCTAACTGCCTTTCTGGTTTCCATCATGTCCTCAGCACCCCTCCCTCACTCCCTCACTTTCCTCCTTCCCTGTTTCATCCTCCCCTCTTGTGTTCCTCACTTGTCTCCCCCAGTCCTTCGTTCTCCCAGATTCCTCTTTTCCAACCCTCCTGCCCTCCCTCTTCCAGTTCACTTCTTTCTCCTCCTGTCCCCCCTCCTCCTCACCTTCCTCCCTTCCTTTCCCCTGCTTTCTTCGCTCCCTCCTTCTCCTCTTTCCTCTGCCCCCCTAACTGCCTTTCATCCTCTCTCCCCTTTCTCCTTCCCCATCTCCTCATCCCTTCTCCTTGCTCCTCTCCCTTTCCTTTCTTCCTCTTTTCCTGCTCTCCCTCTCTGTCCTCTCTCATCCTCCTTTATACAGACAGCTCCAGTTTCTTGCCTTCTAGATTTACCTGCAGACCAAGACAGCGCTCCTCTTGAAGAACTGTTTAAGAAATCCATATCCTCTCCTTTCATTCCTTGGGCATTTCAGAAATGATATTCCTCCCCCAACTACCCCGTCAAAATAAAATGAATTCAGCCAGCCCCTGCTGTGTGTCCTTAGATTCATTCCCTGTAGCTTCACTGGTTTGAAAGCCTGTACCCTAGAAGGGGCCTCCTGCATTTGCTGGCAACCCTGCTTGAGTCTGATCGCCACAGATAGTGCTTTGGAGTAAAAAAAAAGGGGGGGGAACCCTCTCGTTGGAGATTTCAAAACAGATTCTACCAGCTTTCAAATCTGTGCACTTTGCGGAGTGGCAGGGTTTGAGGGAGAAGGCTTCAAGACTTGGGGTGTGGGTGTCTTTCATAAACAAATAAGCAACAGAATTTATATATGTATAAATTTGGGCTTTCCTTTGGCATGTTTGGTGTCTGTCTCCCTGGCATCAAGGGTGGGTGCTGTGTAAGTCTGACTTCTCTCACACTTTTGCTCTGGCTTGGGGTATGAGTATCTGTGTGAGTGTGTGTGATGGAATTGAGGAAGGGGGTGGCTGTGTTTTTGATCCGATTCACTTGACAGATTATTTGAATCCAGCCCACCTTTCCGCACATGTCAAACAGATGGGATCATTGTTAAAAGCCTGGAGAGCCGGGCTGAGCGGTGGGTAAGGCAGGGAGGGGGAGGCAGGAGGGGCACCGAGGGGAAGGAGGGGGCACCTTCCAGGAGCTTTGTGTTTTCACACATTGGAGCTGACAGGAGTCCTTCTTCTTTGTGGGTGGGGGGAGTGTTTGTGGGCATGGGGCTGATGAGGGGGGATGGAAAGGGAGAGAGGTGGGGTGTTGGTGGGCAGGGTTATGATGTCACAGCCAAAGTTACAACAGGAGGAAAACACAGAAATGGTTCAACATTTTTTTTTTAAACTTTGGACTGCCAAGAGCTGAAGGAGAGTGGTGAGCAAAGGAATGGAGGGGGGAGAGAGAAACTAAACTGGAAGCCTGAGTTTTGTGTTGCCTCTTGAAACCTTATGAATGGATTACTAGCAGCTCAGAGCCAGGAGAGTCCTATAGGGGATGCAAGATCACCCACACACTCAAAGGGGGAGACAAGCAGGCGGAACCCTTCCCTGATGTGCTACCCCCCTTCCTGAAATGAATGGTAGGAGATATTTTTCTGAGGATCCTTGGGGTGGCAAGGGGGGATACTCCTTTTCTTACCTGATTATCTTTTTTCTCTTAGGCTAAGCTACCTCTTCCTGATATCCCCCTCTCTCTCCCTCTCTCCCTCTCTCTTTCTCTCTCTGTCTCCCTTTCTCTCTGTCTGTCTCTGTCTCTTTTTCTTCCCTGGCTCCCTCCCTCCCTCCCCCTCTCCTCTGCTTTTCTGGCTTTCTTTATTCCCCGCCCCCAGTCTCAATTTCTATTCTTGATCTGCTTCAAGGGGGGAAAACTGAGTCAGGAAAGTGAAGGGAGGTAGGGAAGTGATCTAGAAAAAGGGACAATCGAGGACCAAGGGGTATCTGCTCAGCAACATCCACGTGCCTGAACTGGGAGCTTCTTTGGGGACTTGCTTGGAGGCTCTATTCCATGCTACATGGGGAAGCATGGTGCACAGGACCCCGCATGTCTAAAGCAGCTAGGTCAGTGCTCAGCTGGAGTAGAGGAGTTCAGCAAGATAAGGAGACGCAGGACGAAGGAAGCACCATGGTCTTACTCCAGAGCATGTGGACTGTGTGATTTAGATATGAGCAGCTGAAGCAGTGATTTTGAAAGTGTAAGTGATTTTTCTTATTGCTTGAGAGAAAGATTCAGTGCCTATTGGTTCCTATTTTATACTACCTGTGGGCCAGCATGCCTGTGTCTGGATTTCAGATCTGTTCTCTGCGTCCGTCCATGTGTCTGTCTGTGTGCTCTGTGCACGTGCATGTTCCTGTAGGGGATGGAAACCCTGTGAGAAAGCTTACATCTCACACCTAGGCAAACAACACAGAGGTTAAACTCACAGAGTTCACTTCGCCTACCTTGCCTATTCATTTCAAATCAATTAAAAAATAGCTGCCTCAGTTTAGCTGTTAATTTGTGTAAATTATTTATTTTGAGCGCCTCATTTGTTTATTTGTTCACTCGGCATATGGTGACTTTTACTAACTTTAGGCTGAGAAACTTCTGAGAGAAAAAAAGACTGTCTCTGTGCTAGGAGTGCATGGTGTTTCCATTTAATGCTTCTCACAGCAGGGTGATTGATTTCTCCATTTCTCCAGTGTCCAATAGGAAGTGGATTCTGGTATTGTCCTTTTAAATCTGAAACGATAGAGTAAAATAAGAATAAAAAATATAGGAGGCTTGTGATAAATCAAAAGAAAGAGATGTGAATGGTCCCCAAAAGACTAGTGTGTGTTTATTGACCAGGTCCATTCAATGTGTGTGTGTGTGTGTGTGTGTGTGTGTGTGTGTG
>LOEQ01002469.1:38765-72952 GCA_001685075.1 Bramus lutescens
AGAGAGAGAGAGAGAGAGAGAGAGGCTACACAGAGAAAGGCACACTCCAAAACAGTATTGATTGTTTTCTATTGATTGTGTAGGCTGCGGCTGCTGAGAGAGAAAGCCCGAGATGTTTACTGGGGAAACCAAGAGGAGCATCTGTCCCCTGTGCCTCTGAGAGGTGGGGGTGGGGGAACTCAGGAGGAAGGAGGGGACAGGGAGTAGGTGGAGTGATGCACCAAACTTATTAGCTTTGACATCATCATTGTCTTTAAATAAAAAAAAAAGCAGGAAGATAATTACAGGCAGAGAGAGGGAGAGAGGGAGAGAAGGGGAGCAGGAGAGACAGGAGGGACCGGGTCCCTTGACCTATATGTGGTTCATTTTGCTCTTTTGATTCATCTTTCCAGGGACCCACAAGGCTCCCAGAAGGTGAAACCAAGGGTTCTCAGCCTCATTTGGTCAAGAGAGCAGCAGACTGGCAGCTAGAGAACTTTACAGAGACTTGCAGCATACCAACAAGTTGGACCGGGATAAAAACCTCTTTTCAATAGTCAACAGCCCTGAGCGTCAAGCTGAGGGAGTGCTCACCTACCCAAGCAGACTGGAAGCTGCATGGACACCTGGCTGAGGACATCAGAAGAGTGGAAGTTAAGTACCAGCATAGATTTTTATGCCCCCGGGTTATTTTTGCATTTTTAGATAACGAGCATCAAATTGTGTCTCAATCTAAAAGTTTTTTTTGTTTTTGTTTTTGTTTTGTTTACCTAGAAATTTGCTTTAAGTTGAATATGTTTTGAGTGATGGCCTCAAAAGGAGACTCTAACTCCTAGGGAAGAAAGAAGAGGCAGAAGAGAACATTAGAGAATAAGATTATATTGAATGAGCAGCTAAGGTGCTGCTGTGTTTTTGAGAGAATTTGGCTTACGTCATACAGACTCTTGTAGTATTAGTGAGGAGACGCGTGCCTGAAGGAAGAAATGGAAGCCTAAGGTCTCTGGGAGGAATTTCAAAGTAAGAACAGTTAACTTCATTTTGAAGGACTGAAATCAAGCAAGAAGAGAGGTCAAGGGAGAAGGCAGGGGTAAACCTGGCAGGGCAGCCAGAGGGACAGAAGCCACAGGGGGCTGGCTGAATTCCCAGGACAGGTAGCCAGGTGGGACATATTTTTGGGCTACTTGGAAAAGTTTGGTTTGTGAATAGTTTCCCTGGTGACTTCAAATCCACTGCTGGTTGTCTTTTTCCTCTTCTCCCTGTCATTCTTGTGTGGGACCCAGAAGCTGACCTTCGGTTCTGAGGAACCAGCTGAGGGAGATATGATGTGTTGGAAGGTCCTGAGAATCAGCTTGGTGGTCCTGGCTGGGTGGGCATTCAGTACCACCAACTCGGAGCTGGGCTGGACACACAAAAAATTCCTGGCCCAGAGGGGACAACTGAACCAGGTGTTGGAAGGGGAACACTGTTGGCTGGGGACTAAGATTCGAAGACCCAGAACTGCTCCTCAGCATCATCTCTTTGGGGTCTACCCAAGCCGACCCCAAAGCTACCCAAGGCCCTATACTGTGGGGAAGAAGCGAACCCAGTATGGAGGATGGAGTCAACCAGGCATGGAGAGACAGGCTCCAAGTGTGGTTCCTGGAGACCTGACTGAGAACCCAGCAGGAGTGAGGAGGGAGCCTGAGCCGCCCGCTGCCCTGTGGGTAGGGGATGGTCCTATTGGGCAATCAGAGCTGCTGAGAGATGATGACACTTATCTTGGCAACGGAGGATCCAAGGAGGCTCTAGGTGAGCCTGAGACTTGGGGAAGCTCAGAAACTGTTGCCTCCACCATCATTACCTTTGCGTACCAGAAAAGACCCACAGCAGAGACTCGGAGGAAAGGCCAGGCCAGGTCTAGGCTTCCTCGTCAACTGCTGAAGAGGCAGGCAGAAGATAGGACTAGAGACCCCCAGATTGCCCCTCTAGATTCCCAGCTCTGGTCTAAGGACCCCCTTAAGCACGAAGTTAGTGACAGTCCATTGGAGGGCACCATCCAAAATGGTGCAGGGGGCTCTGCCTGGGGAGCAGAGACCTTTAATCCTCAAGAAGGATTGCCTGTACTGTACTTCTCTGGGAAGAGGGAGCGNGTCCAGCAGTGCTGGCTGAGATTCCCCGGGAGGCGTTCACAGTGGAAGCCTGGGTGAGACCAGAGGGAGGACAGAACAACCCAGCCATCATTGCAGGTAATGTCCCACTCTACTCCTGGGCTTTCTCAGGTCCTGGGGGTGTGTGTGTGTGGCCGGCTCCATTTCAGTTGCGGGTAGACATAGAGCACAAGGAGGGGAACAGGATAAAGCAGACAAGCTAGGAAGGCTTGGCCAGAGGGGCTGTGTGGTTGTGGGGTTTATTTATCAGAGCAGAAGTACCGCAGGCACCATCAAAGGAAAGATGACTCCTACCCACGACATCATTACCGCTATTGATCTCTTGGAGTTCTATACATTGTGCTTGCACTTAGGAGACCTCAGCTTAGCTCGTCCCCCTTTTTAAAGGGAACGGACTTAGATTCTTTGTCAAGGAGGAAGGGGAGTCACACCCTGCTTCTCATAGTCTAGCATGGGACACTCAGGCACCTCTGGAAAGCAGGTGGCAGGTCCAAGGATGGTAGCAGTAATTAATGCCCAGCTAGGTCCAGACAGCATGGGAACAAGGCTACCAGCCAGGAGCTAGGGAGGAAGGCAGTACCTGTTCCACGGCCTGGGGTCCCCTTTGCTTCACCCCAACAGATCTACTGGGAAAGATGGGCCCTTCCAGGCCAGGGTCCTGACTTCTATCCCTGGTAGTTGTTAGATGAAGACCTAACTATGAAAGTGTTATTTATCATGTCCAACTCTATAATGTTAACCAGAGGCACTGGCTTGGGCTTGTTACCTGTGTTTATTTTGATTAACAGAGAAAACCTAGAAGGACAAAGAAAAGAGCTTGGTTTGGAGTTCTTGCTGTGAGAGTTTGATTTCTGGCAAGGGGTGAGGGAGGGATTTGAATGTATATTTTATCCTTTGGTGTTTCATTATTCTTTTAGACATTCCGCCAAGGGCGAGTGGGCACAATAAGCACAAAATGTAATGATATGTATGAATGTGACAATGTGACCAGTTAGTTCATACCCTAACTAAAAAACAATCAGATGCTTATCAGAAAAAAAATAATGGCACTGATTTGGATTAGTCAAACCCCCTTTCCTGTTTGTCAGTTCCATTCCATTGATGGAGACACTGAGGCAAGGAGGTTCATGTCAGAGACAGGCTAGGGGGAAAAAACACGCCAGAATTCCTAGCTCCTCAAACAAAGCAAAACAAACAAACAAACAAATCCCGCTTAGGTTGCTGAGTGCCTCCAAATGAGTTGCAGACTAGGCAAAAAATCTGGAGGGCAGGAGCCTCCTCCAGTGGGGTGTCGCTGGAACATCCTTGTGGACACTGTCTCCCCCTCTTTGGCTGTGATTTCTTATTTGGAATCTGGGATTCCCAGACACTGAGCACTCTCCGGTCATGTGGCTTTGCTTTATTTTAGTTTTGAGTGGGAGAGGGGGTGAGAGAAGGGGCCAGGCTGTAACTAGGTGGGGGCAGAGAAAGAATAAGACGGAAATCCTTATTCTGGAGCCAAAATGGAAGAAATAATGAGATGATTATCTGATCGGAGCTGGCAGCTTCACAGTTTCCCCCAGATGACATCTTCCTGCTGCCTAGTCTGGTTTCCTAGTGCCCATCTGCCAGGGAGACTGCGTGCTTGCAGTCTAGATGGAGGCCCACGGCTCTGACTATGCTTCCTCCTGCAGCAGCAACACAGAGACCTGGAATCAGTTCCCTGGCCGGGAAGAGTAAGAGAATCCAAAAGGAATATCTGTGGGAGGCTCTGAGGGGTTGTTGCTCGGGGTTATTAAAGTCCAATCCTGGAAACCAGGATCATGATACCCGACCTCTGCATTTACCTCTCCAGTCCTGTCTCACACTCTTCAAGGAGAGTGATTTAAGATTCGACTCCAGGTCCAGGATTCTTGGCCTCCCCTCTGGCATGTGCCTCCCTGACTTGCCTGTCTATCACCAGCAACTGTCTCCATACCACCACAGAACACTTCCAGATTCTTCCCGAGCCCCTCAGAACCCTCTTAGCTGCTAAGCATGTAAAATTGGGCAGGAAATCTTCTTCAGCAATTTGGCTTCCAAAGTTTCCTTTTCCTCAAATCTAACTGGCTCCTGTGGTATTCGGGGACTTCCCTCTCAAGTCTGCTTCTAGAAGGTGGAGGGTAGAGGACAACCAGACCCGTCTGCCCCGTGTTCCATCCTCTCTCTTTCTTCAGACTTGTGCATGGTCCAAATTATCCTCGGAAGACTTAGGGTAAAAGCCTGTGGGAGGCAGGGGTTAATAACCAGGTCTCTATTCTTCGGGCTCAGCAAGCGAGCTGCTGAAAACTTAGCATCCAGGTCCACTCATTGTTTTAAATGCTGTTGTTTCACCTGTGAACAGCACAGCTAACAACCACGAGGTTGCCAAATCAAATTCTCAGTAGTATGAGTCTCTACTTTGCATGCGTTTACACACATCTCTCAAAAATCCTTTTTTTTTTCTTCCAATGGCTGAGCCCTCAAGCCGGTCACTATTTGCTCCTAGTATGGTGAAATTTGAGTTACACAGAGTGACAAGGTAGTATCAAATTTCTGGAAGACACACACACACACGCCTGTAACTAGCTGTGCTTCTGTTGCTCCTCTGAGGGTGGGCCAGCAAGCTGCAAGGCTTGGCTCACACTCTGCCGACAGCTTTCAAACCTCAAGTTCCGCCTCCTTAACTCAAACCAGCTTCTAAATCCTCTACCTACAATGCTTTGGGTATTTTCTCCTCAGCAGAGACCTCAAATAATTTAGTCAACACCAGTCACGGCAGAAGAAGCCCCTACCCACAGCTGTGGAGCCTTAGGGAAGACTTCCAACACAGAGCACTAGGTGGCAGTCTTGTCTCGTGCTCAGGAGACTCGTAAGGCACAAAGTGGGCTGTCCTGTCGCAGCCTCTGGGCTGTAATTTAATCACCTTCTCCCAAAATGTTGTTGGTAGGCATCCCTCGGGGTCCACTTCATATACGTCTTTTTTTTTTTTTAAGGCCTGTCTGGAATAGCTTAAGCAGCTTTCTTCAGAGTTGTGACTAACTTGTAGTTCTAGCAAGATGTGAAGAAAACAAAATCAGCTAGAATTACCCTCTCCCTGCACTCTCAGTTCCTGCATTCTTCTGAAACAAGTCAGACTCCAGAATGAGTTGCAAGAATGCTTTTCATGAGGGTTGAGGGCAACGCAGGGCATGCAAACTTCGCGTGTTGAGGACCCCTCCTGGCCACCCTCTGGGCTTTCTTAAATGTCGAACTTCTGAAGTTGCCTGTTTCCCACAGCTGGAGCTGACCTGTGTCAGCGGAGAGAGGACTGCTCCGTGGTGGGGTTCTTCACAAAGGTAGCCAGTTAAAGGTCTGGCACACTGAGGCTCTGTGGCAAGCTAGGAGAAGCCTGAGGTTAGGAGCCCATTAGGTTGGGCCATTAGAATTTAGTGGTTGAATAAGCCATCTTCTGTCCTGTTCTAGTGTGGATTCCTTAAGGTCCAGTACCTAATTCCGAAGCCATCTGAGTCTTTCCCGCCCCTTCAGCTTTCTTTCCTTTCCTTCAACCCCAACATACACAAAAGAGAACATTTTAATAGGTTCCTCCGCACCCATAATTGATTTCAAATGTTCCCTGAAGTCGCCCAGCTGAGTAACCACCTGCAGCTCTAAGTTACAGGACGCTGAGTCATTAATTCCATGGTAGGTTGGAGCCCAAGCCCAGAATTCTTAATCGAACAAATATTTATTGAGTGCCTTGCCATGCAAATCATTTGCAATGGCAAATCATTGAGGGTGAATCCAAAGATGTCTGAGAAGCTGTCCTTGACATGAAGGCAAGTGTTGGTCCGCTGAGTGCCCAAACTTTACAGCATGCCCCAGTGTAGAACCCGGGGACAGAGAGACTTGGAATGGAATCTTTCTTTGACACAGAATGGGATAATCCTCTCTGGCAATCCATCCAGCTTCTTCTTTTTTCTTTCTGAGCTATGCTTTTCTCAAGTTGAAAAATCAAAGGAAAAATAGAGCTAAATATATATGATTCCATATGAAATGAAGTTGGAAAAAATTCCCAAACAAAAGAGAAATAAGGAGATGCCCTGAAGAGTGAAGTGTTTCTAATAAGTTGTGTAGATAAACTGTCTGACACAAGATTTGGCTGTGGGACTTGTATACTTACCAGAGACATGAAAGGTATTTAACAGGAGACATCCAAATTAAATTAATTTCCAATTTAATTCTAATTTTTTTCTCATAAATTCCTTAGGAAATTAATTTTATAATCTATGAAACAGGAATGACTGTAGGTAGTATTTTTCTTCACAATATGTCTCAAGATAAAAACGGTAGACTAAAAAAGTCCAAAAGAATCAATTTATTTCATTAAAAAGTTTCATCTGATTTTTTTTATTTGAGCAGCACTATTTTAGAACAGTTGGGCAATAGTGCTAAAATGTTTATTTTTCTGAGCCATAAGCCTTATTGAATATCACATGAGATCTATGCTTACTTAATAGAAAAAAAATGTACATATTTATCAGAGTTTCCTGATAGCCAGAGACTGCTGATATCACATCCCTCTTCAGAACCTATTGCTAGCTAGCTTTTCGGTGTGAGTGACATGTATGGGATGACGTTTTAGGGTAAAGAGTTCTTGATCATCGGGAATGCAGGGCTTTGGAGAAGGCACGAGGGCATGGATGGAGGAGAATCCAAGGAGACCACGTTGATCCTGCAGACTCACACAGGCAAGGAGCAGCGTCTGCCTCTTTCCCAGGGCTCCCCTGAAGACAGGGGTCTCTGTCCTGCCCTTTGGTTGTGTTTGTCCTCACTAGACCCCGGAGAACCACCCCGTTCCTCTCACATCCAACTTCTGGATCAGGACTCCGATTCCCAGGGAAATTTGTAGAGACCCTTTTTCTGGCACCCGAGCTGTTCATGTGAGGGTCCATGGTTGTCTCCTGGGGGTGGCCCTGCCCTCTCTAATGACTGGGAGATGCATGAAGGAAGCATATGACCTGATGGTTGTGACTTAACTTCTTTGCTTTAGAGTTTTCATTGTGAGACTCTATGGCTCCTGGGGAGAAGCGTGTGGATGTTGTTTGGTTTGAGTGGCAACTCTGACCTGTCATGATCACCTTTGACAGCTCACTCTGGTACCCTCATCCCTAGGAGCCTCGCTGGTGATATGTGTAGAGTGGCCTCTCTCTCTCTCTGTCTCCCCCTCTGTCTCATCTCCTTCTATAGATCTTCTTGAGTGCTTTCCTGGACTGCATATTGCTTCTTGCCTAATTAGTTAGGCATGGCTCTCATTCCTATCAACTGACTATCCCCTAGGAGCAATATGCATAGTCAACTAATATTTGTAGTCCCCCACACCTACTGGAATGTTAGAATCAAATAATTCTAGAAATTATGTTTGTAGAGTAAACTTGGCTTAGACAATTGAATTCCCATTGGGATGAGAAGAACTTTCTGGAACTGGAGGCTTTTTGTGAGGATCCAGGGCGACAGCTGTGATGTTCTGCTATTGCCGCCTACAGAGTGTCTGAAGAGCAGCTGAAGGAAAGGGCTGAGCACAGGGTTGCCTACTTGCCTTTAATATAGGTGCCCCTCATCTATCTCATATGAACAAAAGTTTGGATACTTTAAGGAAGTTTCATCCTCATCTATAGACCAAGGGCTGGCATATTATGGCCTATGAGCCACATCATCTCCAAAGTTGAAGCTGTTTTCATAAATGAAGTCTGATCAGGCACACCACGCTCATTTGATTATGTGTTCCTTGTGGCTGCTTCCACGGTGAATGGCAGAGTTTAGTGGTTGTGACAGAGACCGCACAGCCTGGAAAGCCTAAAATATGTATGGTCTGGCCCTTCATCAGGAAGTGTGCCAGTAACTGCTCTAGAGCATCACTTCATGGACTTCAGTGTGCACAGAGACCAGCTGGGGTACACCTAGAAGCAGATGCAGAGGGAGCATGTTTTGCAGGGATCCAACACAGGGAGCTCTTTGACCACAGACTTTTGTGTGGTGACCACCCCTCCCTGAAGTGGCAAGGATAAGGGAAGACTAGATGCTTGTACTTTGATTCTGGCCCAGGTATCATCAAAGGCCTTTCAGAACACTCTTAGATGGCTTCCTTCTTCTCTCCTCTTCCTAGGGTCAGGCTAACACCATGGGCTGGTGGCTCTCCCAGCTTCTTCTAGCTCTTTCCATATTTTATTTCAGAGTTGTTTTTAATCTAACAAAATCTTTGCATATTTAATCCCGTTTTGGCATCTGCTCTTATACTCTGCTCCCCAAATGCAGATTTGGGTTCTGTTTATTGGGGAAGCCTGGGACTCTGAATGTCTCACAGCTCCTTTAGGACTGCTGCTGCTGCTCCTGGGGACTGGTAAACGACACTGCACGTTTGTGAACAGAGGGTCATGGGTGGCAGGCTTTTTCTGAAAAAGACCAGATGCTAAATAGTTCAGGCTCTGTAGGCCATTCAGCTTATGATGCAACTCCTAAGCTCTCCTCCTAGTAAGTGCTCGTCACGGCAGCTGATGCACAACCACACTGGTCGGCTGTGCTCCAATAAAACTTTATCAAAGTAAGTGTCATGCTGGGCTTTGCTCCTCAGTAATTGTTTGCAGAGCTTTGGTGTAGAGGGTTCTTCCGGAAGACCATGTTTCTTCTGGCCTCGTTTTCTCATTCCACATAATCCATCATGTTCTATTGTGTTCCACCTGGTGAATGCCAAACAGCAGGCTTATGGAGAACACTAAGCCACCCAGGAATCACAGGGCGTTAGATTCTGAAGCATCATAAAGGAGAGGAAACAGGAAGATAGAGCTGAAAGGGCTCCCTTATAATGCAATGACATTCCCCTGGTTTTGTGCTAGCTGGGTGCTTCAGTCCAGTCTGGTCAGCGCTTGGCATAAAGTCTTGTAACTTTAGATCCAAGACTTTTGAATCATCTAATTGTCTAGTGTGGGGTCGTTGGCAGATGGATTTCCTCTGAGCATGACAGGGTGATCATCCCATTGCTTCACTCCTTCTGCCTTAGTAGCTGATGTGTTACTGCCTTTTCTCTCTTCAGTCCTCCAACCTTGTTAAGGTTAAAGGCTCTTGTAGGGCTGTTTGACCTCAGATGCACATGCACTGAGCGAGGCTTCTGAATTCAGGCGGCATGGTGGGCTCTCAGGGCCTGTCCCTCTGGGGCTTGATCTCTCCCAGTACACAAGGACTAGATGGGACCCCAGAGGCCTTTGGGTGTCCTTTCAAGCATGTAACACAGGTTGCTAAGAGTGACGGAGGCAGAGCTGTAAAGTGGGAATCACCTTTGGTAGAACAAGCAAATCTGTCTGTTTGCCTGTAACCAGCCACATGTTGTCCTTCCTTGCCTCCTGCTTCCTTCCTTATGGGCTTTTTCTTGTTCCTCTGGGACTGGCCATCTGATTTATTCAGAATGTGTATGCCAGGAGGTCTGGCTCCCTCTCTTTCCTGTTTTAGTTCAGACCTTGCTGAGGCCAAATAAACACCTTATTTGGCATTTATTAAGGAGAAGGCGACACCTTCATTTGGATCCTGAGGCCATGCACCCTGCAGGTTCAGGAGCTTGAGTTCCTGATGTCACAAATAAGTACATAAATCTCATGCCTCTGCCCATGAGGGCATGAAGCTAGGCTTCTCCAGGGCCTCATCGGATTTGTTTCTGTTCACATCACATGCACCCTCACTCTTGTCCCTGCCAGAGAGCATATTTCATAGCCAAGTATGTGTCCCCCAAATAACAACATTCTTTCCTTCCTGTGTTTGCTACCTGCTTTAAAACAATCTTACTTTAAAAAGAAAGAAAACAGCCAGGAAATAAAACTCAGGGCAAACAAAAACAGTTTTCTCTATGACTCAGAAGTCACTGATGGAGAAAAGTGGTTCTTCTCAAATATACAATAAAGCAACGGGAAGCCAAGGCTTCAGGAGCATTTTGAAGCATTGCCATGACAACCAGTTGGGACAGCAAGGGCAGCAGTTGTGGCTCATTGCTAGTTTGGCAGTCCAGTTACCTGACCAGAGGTGAAGTCACAGAGCTTTGAAACTCTGATTAGGCCTTCCATCCTTTAGGCACTAACTTAACGTTTTCTCACTTTCATCCAAGGACTTGTTGTACATCCTGGGCAGGTTATGGGAGTAGTTTCACATTATACATGTTCATTTATTCGTTTGTTCAACACTTATTAAGCTTGCATTCAGTGAAGTATTGGACATTATACCCGTTGTTAAAGAATTAAGAATAACTAAGAATAACTACAAGATGCTCATAGTCTGATGAGAGGCTTTTCATAAATGATTATTATCTTTATCATGGGCATGACTAGCTGTGTGAGGATGAGCCATAAGCAGAGTCAGGTCTGGCTGGTGGCAAAACTAGGGCAAAGTGGAAGATAGTGTCAGATGGCACAAGGTGCCAAGAAAGCCACCAGGTCTGAGGTGGGGACTGGGACTCAGCAGGTGGGAGTCATAGACTAGTTTAGGGAAAACTGTTTCTCTCCAGTTGGACAGAAGAGACATTCTAGTTAGTAGAGTTACTGATGAGAGGAAGGGAATGAAGGCACATAGCTGGATGTTAGGAAGGTGATGTGGGATGTCATTCTGTATATGTGCTGCTCTTATTGATTAATGAATAAAGCTGCTTTAGCCTACAGCAGGAAAGAAAATAGCCAGGCTGGAAGAGATACATATAGAAAGTAGGCAGAGTCATCAAGATACCATGTAGCTGCCAAAGGAGGCAGACACCACGTAGCTGCCCAAGAAGCAAGAGGTAAATAACCATGAATCTCATGATAAAATATAAAATAATAGGAATGGGTTAATTTAAGATATAAGAGTTAGTTAATAAGAAGCCTGAGCTAATAGGCCAAACAGTGCTGTAATTGATATGGTTTCTGTGAGATTATTTGTGTGTGGGTGGCTGGAAAACGAATGAGCAGTCTCCATTTACAGGAAGAATGCTGTCTGGAGTAAAGACAAATTCAGGTTGATTTTATTTGTTGTTAAGAGAGATCCAAGACTCAGGGAAAAATTTTAAAGAACTAGTGATCTCAAGTGAGAGACAGCATAAACATAAGGGAATAATAGGAGATAAAGAAACATAAATGTAAAGCGTGTAAAGGTGGACTCAATTATTGCAAGGGGTTATCACAGGGATATTTCCTTGGCAACTTCCATAAAGCTGACTTTGTCATGCACTACAGTTTAGATTATGCAACTCAAGAGGTCTTCAGGAATGGCGGAAGGAAAAGTGGAGAGCTCAGAAAGAATTAGGACACTGCCTGCTGGCATGTAGTCAGAGTACACAGAGCCAAGGTCACCCACCTGCTGCGGTGGACAGAGCGGAAGTCTGACCTTGAGATCCTGCCTCAGAAGCAACCCTTCCTCTCTTTAACCTCTTGCTCTGCTCCATTTTCTACATCAGTGAAGGCCCCATCCACACAGGCTGAGCTATGTGTGACATTGAAATAATTTTAATTTAATGTAATGTAGACTCAGAGGCAGCTCCTAGCTCAGTTTATTTTCTTCGTTCACTTGCTCACTTCTTCATTTATTCAGCAGATGTTTATTTAACACAAAGTAGGCATTCAATACTTTTTTAAACCCCCTGTTTCACACAGAATACTTATAAACATGAACCGTAGCAACCGTCTATCTTAGACAATGTTTGTTTCAAGGCACATTAATAATTTGAAATAATTGTATAATAGAGTATCCCTATAATCCTTATTATCCAGTCCATGGCATCGATCCTGAAGCTAGAGGTAATTTGGAGCAAGATCCCTCCTTGGGTGTGGTGGTCTTAATGGGCTCTTGGACAGAGCATAGGGTATGATTAGCCTGAACTCAACCAGGGGTAGGCCATGACCGAGGAGAGGCCTGAAATGGTAGCCTCCCCCCTCTTTGTCTCTTTGACTCTGTGCTTTCAGCATTTCTAGGAAATGAGCAATGTTATATGGCAGTATGTAGCTCAGACCCTGAAAAGGGAGGCAGCTGTTCCCTTCTGTTCTTGGCAGTTCTTCCAACATGCTCCTTCCTGACCCTGCTTTCTACTAGCCTGCAACATTCCTCAGAGTTCCAAGTCATAGTCCCAGCAGGTCAACTCAGCAGGTGAGTCTTCTGGTCTCTCATTAGCATCTCCAGACATTTCTGGATCTCAGTTATTCCTGTGTCACCCAGCATCAGGGCAGATCCTGGGACTGAGTGGGTACCTTGTTTTAATGAATAGATAGAGAATATTCTGGACCTTGTAGACATAGAGCTTGGTCTCTTCTGACTGCTCAATAGGAAGCACATCTCAGAGTTATGGGCTATTTGGGAGTTCTTTCTTTCCTCTCCATGTGGTCTACCTGTTCCTTGCCTCTGTGTAAACTATTCCTCCTGTATATGTACTGCCTATGATTTCTCCTCCAGTGAAGTTTATTACCTCTGACTGTTGAGAAGCATCACAAGCTCTGGGGTTTGGACTTCTAGTTTTGAGTCAATTACTCACTATGTGAAATCCCTCACCTGCAAAATTGGAGCCGCAGTAATTTTGCTCTAAGAATGCTGTAGGACAATGGTCTTGTACCCTGTAAAGATGTGCTACTTGTATTTTAATAAAACACTGATTGGCCAGTAGCAAGGCAAGAAGTGTAGGTGGGGCAATCAGGCAGGAAGTATAGGTGGGACGATCAGAACAGGAGAATTCTGGGAATAGGAAAGACACAGTCTGTAGTCATCACCAGCTGCAGAGGAAGCAAAATGAGAATGCCTCACTGATAAAGGTACCAAACCACATGGCTAACACATTTAAGAATTATAGGCTAATTAGATGTAAAAATTAATTAATAAGAAAACCTGAGCTACTAGGCCAACCAGTTTATAATTAATGTAGACCTCTCTGTGTTTCTTTGAGACTGAATGACTATGGGACTGGGTAGGACAGAAACCTCTGTCAACATAAGAATAGTGATTACATTGAACAAACCATGAATTTGAAGTTATACTTACTTGGTAGGAAGTCCCTGGCCAGTGCTGGTGACTATCTTTGGTGGTGCAGAGAACTCTGCTAGCTAGACTCTCTGGGTCTGCCTTCTTTGCTTCTCTTCCTCATGGCCTTCCTTACCCATGCTAGTTCCTAAAAACTCCTTTGGCTTGAACACTTGCTGCCTGCACATCCACGCAGTTCATGGACTTATTAGCAATGGAACCTCAATTACCTGAGTCCTGGGCAAACAGTATCCTTAACCAGCTAATGGTTTGCTTACTCTGCCTTTTAGGCAAATAGAAGGATACAATTATAAGATGAGACTGAAAAAGAAATGTAGTCACTAAAATCCTTCATTAGCACATGAAACAACCGTTCCTCTATCTATAGCTATATCCACACTCTCAGGTGTGGATAGAGAGAACCAGCTGGGATACTGAGAGATGAAGATTCTAGACATTGTCTGTGAAAACAGCAGCCTAGTGAGGCACACACAGGGAAAGACATTTTTTTCCAGAGTCAAACAGCAGCAGCTTCTAATTTGGTTTCATTTTAGCTCTTCCTGGAAGCTTCTGTTTAATTTAAATTTCTCATTGAAAAATAGAAGAAAAGATTTTAGGAAGTTTTTTTTTTTTAGTAAGATATGATTTTCTTTTCTTTTCTATTTTTTAAATGGTTTTAGTCCTTATTTAACCATAACTATCAGCTCATTAGATGATCACATATTTTCCTTTGTCCTGTCTCCTCAGAGACCAAGCAGTCAGAGTGCATTCAGGCAGGGGTTTACTCAGAGGTCTGAACTAAGAGAATGCTCTTCGAACACAGGCCTCTGCAGACTCACCTGTGTTAAATTTGAGGCCATAAGCCCTGGCTGTCTGACACGGTTGTACAGATACACAAAACCACTATGAAAATTTAGGTCTGACGGGCATAGCCTTTGGGTATGTTGTCCTGAGTGGGCTGTCGCTCAGTGCTTTGTTCCTTGAAAGTAGAGGCCTCTTAGGTGACTTGTGACTACGTGGCAGAGGAATGAACATTTAGGTATTACTAGGTAAGCCCAGATAGTATGTATAACTGAATGATTACAGTATTCACTGGGCAAATGATTTATGTTACAAGAGCAATTAATGTTTCAGATTAAGAAAACTTGCTCTGAAGAGTCCATTGTCATCTGACCAGTAGTGGTAGGTTATTTTCAAGGCAAAGTCTTTCTTCCAAGCTTGCTTTAACTCATGTACTGCAGGACCACTGAACATGTGTAGACTGTTTAAGAATGTCCTAGGGTGGTATTGATTCTATAAATTGACCCCACTAAAAGGCAATGCTAAACAAATTCCTGAGAGACTTCTCAAAGTCATTTATTTGATGGAGAAATGAAACAATAGGAAATTGGAATTGGAGCTGTTTCTCAGGCATTAGAGAAGAGTTCATGGGAGGGGAGGTAGAAGACAGCAGAGTAAAGGGAATATATGGGGCTAAGGGTACCACTGTGTGTCTGTGTCTCTCCGAGGATTGATGGGCTCTGGAGACCATGGTATCATGTCAAGATGAATATTTGCCATATTCCAGACTCTCCCTGGTGTATGACTTTGCCTCCCTCAGAATTTGCATCTCTTGCCTTCTGCATTTGGGGAAGAATTTATGCTGTACTACTGGCCTTCCCATTTTTGTTAAGGGGAGAGATCAGCTTGATTGGAAAGCATGCTGCAGACAGCTTTCAACCTTTGATGAGAAACAGCAGGCTGCTCTACCCTTCTCCCCACTATAGACGCTCACTGTGTAAACCCTAGGCAGTCAACTTCAAGCCATTGACTAGCTCTTAAGGGAATTCCTTAGCTACAGAATCAGCATAGTTCACCAAGGCTCAGGAACTTTCATACTGTTTGTACTGAAAGGCAAAAATAATATCTGCCAGTAAATAAGCAGATAAATAAGTAAGCAAACAAGCACACAGAATTTCCCAGGTTTTAAATTGCTCAGACTTTCTTTCCCTTCTCCCCAAACCCTTCTTAGTAGCAAAGACTACACCTAAGGAACACTACGATACTTATTAAACTTCCATTATTTGCTTATGTGAGGAAAAACAATTTAGTATTGCTCAAATGTACTGAGATGAGGATGATATCTGGCAAAGTACTGAGTCTGGAGGAAGCTGCCCAGATGAGTTAGAGGGGACAAGGATGAGAAGCACTCTTTACTCTTCCCTGTCCCCAGTAGTTAAAGGAAGAGGAGGTGAGAGTCAACATGCCTCCTTATAGGCCCTGGCTTTGGCGCAGAGCCCTGCTAGGTCAGATGAGTAGCTACTCCCTCTGTGGGAGTGAACTGTAGAGGGTGAAAGATTAAATACTATGTTTTAATTAGGGAAAACAGAGTTGTTGTGTGACATGTTTTCAGTTGGGAGGATGCCATTGACAACTCTGCTAAAAATCTTCTGTGGATCCAAGCTAGTAATGACTTACTTATTCCTACCATGGGCAAGATTCAGGTCTTGATATGATAAGAATCAGGGGAACTCTAAGGAAGGATTGCCAGCTCCCAGGGAGCTTATAAGTTTCTTGAAGAGATGGACCTCCATGTGCTAAAATAATTACCTTAACCATAGGTACACCACAGACTTCTTAATGGGTGCTGATCATTCTTAATAGATCTTCAAGTGTTAGTGTTTTTCATCCTCTCTCTCATGCTATAAGTCAGTACTACTGTATTATCTCCATTTTATGGATCTGGAAGCTAAGGTAAGGGGGACCATCTCATGTTGCTTAGGGTTGTGGTGTTATTCCTTGCCTGATCCAGCTTCTCTATTTCATAGCCTGCTTTTTCAAACACACACACACACACACACACACACACACAACCACACACAATTGCTAAGCAATCTGGTTTTCAGCTGATTGATGACCTGACTCTTCTTGATCATTTCTCAGTCTCCAAGGCTTGCTGGGGGAGATGTAGGGCTGTTGGGATGGGGTAGGGACATCCTAGGGATGCCCTGAAAACTATGAAGACACTGACCACTTTTCAGCAAGACACATTATAACTGTAATTTGATTATTCTGGCCTTCGTGAATTAGTGCTTACTTTCATTATATATGTATTATATTCACTCGATGAATTTTCAGCCCTATGTAAAATTAATCAACACTTATTCTCCAAGAAACAGTTTGCTCTGACTTGAAATCCTGCTAACTGGGGACTTCGGTATAGCCTAGTGCTAGCCTGTGGTTTTAATACGTGCACTGTATATTTGATCCCTACTAACATTAGAAAAAAAAAAGATGAAGCTAGACATATAGCTGAGTGGTAGGCACTCACCTAGCACAGGCTAGCCCGTGATTCCACTTCTGATATGATAACAACAGGCACAACTACTGCCTTCCTGGGGTCCTGCTACTCATAGCATAGTGAGGTTCAACACCTCAGCTTCCCTTGCAAGTCTGCCAGAAGGCATGGTTTCAGGTATTTCTTGAGTTCCACCGAGTCCAAATCTATATGTCTCTAGATCTAGTTTCAGCCTGCTGATACCAGGCAGTATCCAGAGGCTGTGATTTGGTTCAGGTTCCTGTGTTGCTTCATCTCCACCCAGTCACAAGACTAATCCCCAAGAGTAGCTAGCCTGTACGAACACAGTACCAGAACCCATGCTAGCTATGTTCTCTTGGATCACATCTGAGCCCCCTTTTCTGAGGCTATGCCCTTCTTTAGGTTCTTATATTCCACACCATCATTATTTGCTTCTCCCGTCTGCAGACCTGCCTGGTGGACTCCACTGTATGCCTGGGTGGCCGATGGAGCATCAGGGAAATCACCCTTCCTGGCTTCTCTCATCCATGTCTGTGATGAGAGTGTGACTAAAAGTGTTCTGTAAAGAGCAGTTGAAATGTTTGCTGGAAAGATGCTAGTGAGATGGTCCCCAGAGGACTTTCCCCAACTCTGTGCTGT
Source organism: Bramus lutescens (assembly GCA_001685075.1). Classification (NCBI taxonomy): domain Eukaryota; kingdom Metazoa; phylum Chordata; class Mammalia; order Rodentia; family Cricetidae; genus Bramus; species Bramus lutescens. Next base: position 55,818 of record LOEQ01002469.1, read on the forward strand.
AATTTGTAAAACGTTGGACTCAGAGATGAAAAGCTGTGCCTGATCCTGTCTTGAAAGAAAGTTATCTAGAACAGCTGGAAAACACCTCCTTGGGCTCTCTCTGTTTTCCTTTCTACCCATCTTCCTGCTCACTTAGTCCTGTATCTACCAGGTTGACTGCTCTTTGATGGATAGCCTTTTTCTTTGTCCTCCTTGTCCTTTTTGCCCTTCTGCAATCTCTCTACTCTCTCTCTCTCTCTCTCTCTGTGTGTGTGTGTGTGTGTGTGGTGAGGAGAGGGTGATGGGTGTTGAGTAAGTAGTTCTGCAGAAGGTGTCATATACATGTGTGGGGTAGACCCAGGCATAATACCCTGAGAAGCAACCTTGCCTTCTATTAGGCTGATTTATGATCATGACCTAAACTGCCCCCCACCCATTCCCCCATGCTTTTTTTTTCCATTTCCCTCTTAAAAAACAAACTTGCACCATATGGCATGTTTTTTGCAGTTCTCAGAGTTGATGACACTGTGCATGACTCTTCTGTTTTGTTGATCGAAGCCTTACCTTCCTGGAATCTGATGAAGCTTCTCTGAGAAGCAGGACTCTCCATCCTGATTTTAATCCCCCAGAGGTGCAGAGCAAAAACGCTGCCATGGGGATTTCTTGGAAGTTAGGCTCCTCAGCAGAGTTCTTGCCAAGAGCATCATTTCTGCCCAGACCTCACCTTCCCCCCTGCCTCTCCAGCTTGTTGTTTAGTGAACTCCTCTGTGAGAATCTGTCATGGATGAAGTCTCCAGGGGAGGCTTTGCCTAAGAAAAGCTCTCAACAAGTTTCATCATATGTGCTGTCTTCCAACTGTGTAGGCTCTAGAAGAAAGCAGCTCGTTATAGAATGGCTCGGGAAAAGCACATCGAACATACTGGGGAAAGTCAACAACTAGTTGCACAGCAAGGGGCATGCCTGAGCTCTTTTGCTTCCCTCTGTTCATTCCTGTGCACCACATGCAACTTCAGGGTTACTGGGGACCTGGTGGGAATACACTATCTGCCAGTCAGGACTTCCACAGTAGCAGAGTAGATAGGGTGAAGAAACAAAAACCCATCATTTCTTGACCCTGTGGGAAATTCAGATATCTCAGCCCAAACCCCCTTTTATCAGTGAAGTCCCAAATGACCTAGATGAATAGATTAAAAAATAAAAAGCAGTACAACAAGACTTAGCAGGCTGCCCACTTCAGTGAGGATGGCCAGGATCAAGGACTTCCCAAGCTAGATGAAACTTTAGGTAATTTTTGAAGGGCCTCTCAATAGATGGGCAATAGTTCAGATAATGAGACGGATATAATACAATTTGTGGTTCTGGGACCATAGTGGGAATGCTGTCAGGAAAGTATCATGTCTGTGACGTATGCTTAACTGGGGAGATCCAGGAGAATGAACACAGCTTCTTCCTCAGAACTGGGCCTATGTAGCCCCATCACAAGGAACACAACATCTTCATTTGTCTCAACACTGAAAAAAATTGGCTTAATGTTCCAGAAATACAGAAAGGTTTTTTGTTTTATGGAAGTAAAGGGCATGGGATGCTACCTTTACTATTGCTGTAAAATCAGAATTAGAAAGACAATGGCTTCCTGAACGTCAGCAGGTTAGTTTTCTATTTCTTTCCTTTTGTTTGTCGTTGACATTTACAATTCCTAGATGACAGTTTTCTTCCTCATTGGGAGCCAGTGTGGATTTTTCACCTCTGTCTGGTCTTAGTCAAAGCCAATGCCAGAAGATTCCTAGAAGGAGATGACAGATTGGGAGAGAAGGGAGACAGCCACTGGACTGAAGAGGTGGAGACAGCTCCTAGAGGGGGCTTCCTAGTTTCATTTTCTTCAAGTCTGGGCTCCTCTTTCACCATTGCAGATTTAATTGTGAAATAATGGAGGCCACTGTGGTGAAGTCAGTTTCCTGTCCTTTGCAATACCTTTCCTCAGCACTCTTCTCTGTGGCCACAGTTCTGGATTCAACAGAACAAGTCTCCTTGCTCGGCCTTGGGTCCTTAAGACTTGGTAACTATTTATCACAGACAAGCCTGTGGACTACCAAGAAATATTAACAAATATTCAGCAAGTCTGCCTGTCAATGGGGGTTCTGGCTGATGACCTTGCTGGTCACTGGCTTTCTCCTCCAAACTATTTCCAGGTGTGGATTTGGGCCTGTGCATTTTCTAGATGGCACAGAAAAAAAAAGCAACCTGTAAATCTATTACTCCCACATTTGTTAGCCCATGTCGTTCTTTTTGCTTCCAAGCAATTACATTTAAAAAATAAAAAAGATTTGAAGTATTTTACTGTAATTGAAAGAATATGGGCATCTTGGTTGAATAGACTTGGTTTTGATCTCTCCTTTTGGCACTTTCTAGATGAGAGACAGTGAATCACTCTCTCCATCTTTCAATGCTCAGTTTTTGGTCTTCAGGGAAGACTATTTCAATTCAGAGCCTACATTTGTGGTACATTAATAGGGATGGTATACGAACTATGGTTCGAACACGGCAAAGCCTTAGTAAAAGGTAGCTCAAGTTTCTTTTATTGCATCTTGGCATAAGGAGCAGCTCTCCTAAGCGTAAAGAAAGGATTCACAACATTCAAAGAATCAGGGTAATGTCCATACAGGGACTGTGCTGAAAATTTTGACTAACCAGTGACTCACAACAAACACTCTAGCTCTGAGGCTCACATTTTATTAGAATTCTTCGTATTGCTCTGGGGATAATTGAGTTTGAGAGAAGGACCTTTTCCCTAAGGGTAACTGACTCTATTAATTTCAAATGCTAGTAATTAATAGTAGTAGAGAATTGGAAGCAATTTTTTTCTTGAAGACACTTGAGTATATGACCCGTTAAAATCACCACAGCTTCTAAATATATTGTTTTGAGAGTTCAGAACATAAACAGAATGAACAAGATATAGATCTACTCCCCGAATTTACTTTATCCCCTTAAACACTCAGTTTAATATAACATAAGGTGTTTAACCATGTGTAAATTTAGTAAACATTGATATATAACAGAGAGCAATTGGAAGAGAGTGCTGGAAAATTATTATCTAAGTTTTAAGAGGATGTGATTCAAATGTTTGGCTTCAATCCCACCGCCACCCTTTGAGTTACATCCCTTGAACTGATTTTTCTAACCATGGGCTATCAGAGTTCATTTTGTTGCTGAGTGACTTCATAAATCAGATTCATGATCTGGTCCCTCTGTTGTTCCCAAGAATGTGGCTTTGATGAATAAACCCCAGTTATAATGTGTTTGTTTCTATCATATGTACATCCAAAGTTATAAAATCCCACTCTTGCGCAAGCTCAGAGTTTTACCACGTATGCTGTGTTGGCTCCAATCATGCTGTTTCTGCCATCCTCCGTGCGAGACAGAGAAGAGAGAGACGCGTCCTCAATATGGTGATTCTGTCATTTTTTTTTACCCGTTAAACAAAATTTATTGTGTTTCTGCTTGGTGGGGTCAACTGAGAAGGGCTGAGAGTCTTTCCTAAGGGCACATGGGGAGCTGTGCCAGGTCGCCCTGCAGTTTCAGCTTATAAAGGGCCATAAACAGCAGGCTTGGAATGGACAGATTTTATTCACAGGAACAACTGGCGCACAGGTAGACATCCAATCGCTCAAGACCTAGATGGGAGGCAGTATTTACCACCTTCAAACGACAGAAAGTCACATCATCTGCAACGCAGCTGAGTCTACTTCAGTCAGAGGGAAAGAGAGGGAGACACTTGGCCGCTTAGATCCATGTTCCTTTTCCGTCTGGAGCTCTTGGAACTGTCTACTACCGGTTCAGCAGAGCCAAGTGTGCACCTCTCTTCCCAATACCACGTGCAGTGACATCATATTAGCAGCCTAAAAGTAGCGCTGTGGGTGTAATTTGCACTACAGAAATTAGCAAACACTGAAAATTAGTAACTTGAGAACTTTAGGCTTCCGGTGAGACAACTAAGTAGAAATAATTACTGCACTGTTGATCAAATAGCATTCTGAGGATGGTAGACTAAAGTTTTAAAAAAATTGCAACTGAATTTAATTAACAATTTATTAAAAATTATCTAAAATATCTATGCTCCAATCCTATACACATACCTGTGTATGCAGCCATTTGTAACACAGTCTTTCAATTATTTTAAGAAAATAATCAGCATATAGCTGAGCTATCAGTGACTCTATGGTACTCATATTAAATAATGTGGCACTTTTGTTCATAGGACAGATATTGGACATAATTAAGGTAATACTGTACTTTTCAGAATGTAAAGTAGAAGAAAAGATGAAGCAGGGAACTTAGTATTGGTCATAGTAAGTTTGTCTTCTTTATGAAAATCCACGTGATGCAAGGATTTTTAAAGAAGTAGTTCTTAAACTCTCTTAATAGAAGAATAAAAGTAAAAAACAAAACTAGAAAATAAATCAAAAAAATCAAAAACCATTATTGCCAAATTGGAATTGCAATTAATTACTCATTACTCATTCTTCAAACTTTAATTATTATTCTTTACTATCTTATATTATAATTAATATGCAATTATCATTCTTCAAAGTTTAACTACTCAGTTGACAAAGCACTATATTGTTTAAAATACACTTATCCCTCAAATTTCAAGTTATTTTATGTCAGGGACAGGAGAAGGTATTCTGCCATTTATGAGAATGTAGCTATTTGCTTGCCATGAAAGTGGAAACTTTAACGAAAAAATGCTCTCCCCAATTGGAATCGATGTGTTTTTCCTCAGTGAGGACACAAAGTTGGGCAGATGGAGAAGGGTGCTCTGGAAGGAGTTGGAGGAAGGGATGCATATGATAAAAGTGATATTACATAAAATTCTCAAAGAATTAAGCAAAAAGCAAAAAGAATGAGAAGCCTTTTGCTAATAAATCTATCCCATCCATAAACATATTGTTGGCTTAGATTATACAGGAATTCAGGGACTAGATAAAATGATTGTCTAACAGTCCAGGGGAGAACAACACTCATTTTATTCTCAGGCACCAGATCCGAATACTCTCTATCAATCATTCATCAGTGTAGAACATTTATCATGCTGTGTGTTTCCATTGAAGTGTAATGCTTTCATTGTAGTTTATTAATAAAGATGCTTCTTAGAGTAGTGGTTCTCGTTCTTCCACATCCTGCGACCCTTTAATATGTGTGGTGACCCCCAACCATAAGATTATTTTTGGTGATCTTCATAATTGTAATTTGGCAATGATTATGAATTGTAAATATTTTTGGAGATAGAAGTTTGCCAAAATGGTCCTGACCCACAGGTTGAGAACCATTGCCTTAGCGTATGCAAGAAGAAGCTACTAAGCAGGAGATGGCGCATTAACCAAAGTGTTATGCTGAGACTCAAATACTCCCCTCTGCCTGAGGGTTCTTTTCCATCTGTGGCTTTACCACCATGTCCCTAACATGCTCCTTGCTGCTCCCATTTTCAGAGTTATTATCCACAGGTATTTCTGCTATTATTTATTCTAGTGAATGTATTGGTCTAGTGCTTGTTCTGAGCCGGGTAGTGGGGCAATTCATGCAAGGATCTCATGTATTTGGGAAGTCCTGTTTGTGTTCTGTGATAGAAATCATTGGATAGAAAATGGCCATTCTCATAACTGACTTTCTCAATTTTGAGGCTAGGCCCATGGGACCAATGTTATTTTGTATTGTCTGGGAAATAGCTGTTCTTTGTTGCTGATTATTGTACTATAGGAGTAGTGGGCTCGGAAAGATATTTGGACATTACAAGTGCCTTATTTTCCTCACGAGAAACGTCATTTCAATGTTCAAGAGTGAAAATGAATGATGGCCTTTTCAGTCTCAGAAACTGTGACTGTCCTCAGGGCTTCTGAGGAAGTGAAAAGACTCTAGAGTCAGTTTAGGGAAGGAGGCCCTCAGAGTCCCTGAGCATGGAGGATATTCACAGCTAAGGGTAATCATCATTTGTGTTGGAAGTCTACCTCCTGACTTCTACCTTGGTTATTTTAAAATACCAGAAAGAGCTAAACTGAGTGGTATTGTCTTGGTTTTCTTTTTTGTTTGTTTGTTTTGGTGGACAGACACTGTCATAGTATCTGTTATGGGAATATGGTCAGGCAGTCAGTGTGGGGAACTGAAAACCTATGTTCTTGCTATTTACACAGACTTTCCTCTCCTTTTCTCCACTCCCTTTGTATCTGGTCTTTCTCCCTACAACTCTTCCTTCTTTCCCAGGTGTGTTTGATAACTGCTCCCACACAGCCAATGATAAGGGCTGGGCCCTGGGCATCCGCTCAGGGAAGGACAAGGGGAGGAAAGATGCTCGCTTCTTCTTTTCTCTCCGCACTGACCGGGTGAAGAAAGCTACAATTGTGACCAGCCACAGCCACTACCAGCCAGGCACATGGACTCACGTGGCAGCCACTTATGATGGACAGCACATATCTCTGTATGTGGANCTCGAGTGGCTAGCAGTCCTGACCAGTCTGGTCCACTGAACAGCCCTTTCATGGGATCCTGCCGCTCTCTACTCCTAGGAGGGGACAGCTCGGAAGATGGGCATTATTTCCGTGGATATCTGGGTACACTGGTCATCTGGTCGACTGCTCTCTCACAAGCCCACCTCCAGCACAGTCCCCAGCACCCAAGTGGAGCAGATGAATTGACCACCTTGATCTTGACAGCCACTTTCGACCCTCTGAAGGAACAGTGGGCCCCCTTCAGAGATGAGACTTATCCCCGGCTTGTGGTTCTTCAGGACTCTGAGTCACAGCCTGAGATTCTGTCACCTTTGCAGCCCCCACTTTGTGGGCAAACAGCTTGCGACAATGTGGAACTGATCTCCCAGTACAATAAGCATGGGCCCCTTCGGGGAGAGAAAGTGATTCGCTACCAGGTGGTGAACATCTGTGACGATGAGGGGCTGCATCCCACTGTGAGTGATGACCAGATCCGCCGGCAGCACGTGGCACTGAATGAGGCCTTTAGCCGCTACAACATCAGCTGGCAGCTGAGTGTCCACCGGGTCCACAACTCCACCCTGCGCCACCGGGTCGTGCTTGTTAACTGTGAGCCCAGCAAGATAGGCAATGACCACTGTGACTCAGAGTGTGAGCATCCACTCACTGGCNNGATGGGGGCGATTGCCGCCTTCAGGGCCGCTGCTACTCCTGGAATCGCAGAGATGGACTCTGTCATGTGGAGTGCAACAACATGCTGAATGATTTTGATGATGGGGACTGCTGCGATCCTGAAGTGACTGATGTTCGCAAGACTTGCTTTGACCCGGACTCACCCAAGAGGTAAGGAACTGGGGTTTGGGGGTGCTCTTCATACACTATGCGTTTCTGACGCGGCACTACTCTTTGGCTTCCTGGAGACAAAGGTTTCAAACAGCCCCCAGATAAAAATGTTCTTCCCTCCTAGGCTTTATTGGGTTTTTAGGAAGCGCTAAGTGTGTGAGGTAGTTGAGGATTTGGAAATGCCTAATAAGGTACAGCTCTCAAGGAGCTCAAGGTCTGTGGAGTGGAGCCGAACTCCCACAGAACTTGCCCAGGGCAGAGGAGGAGGCACCGAGGAGCTCAAGAATTCCTACCAGAGGAGCCCAAAGGATCCCCAAGAAGAAACACAGGATTCCTCAGAGAAAAATGGAAGTATTTCTCAGTCTCCTAGCTTGGTAAAAAAGCCACTGTGAGTTAGTCAATTTTTTGTCAGTAAAATGATGTACTTGAAGTGAGCTTTTTTGGGGCTCCTTTTCTGGATCACCAGTCCCAGTCTGGGTAGGCCTGGTGGACAAAGCAGCCCACGGCGGCAGGAGCAAACTCTTTGCTTCATGCTTCAGGAAGCAAGAGAAGAGGAGGAAGAGGCCAGGGTCCTGCAGTCCCCACTAAGCGCACATTCCTTGCGATTCAAGGATCTTCCACTAGACTTGACCTCCTACCTCTTCTGTCACTTCCTGTCGCACTACCCTGACCTTTGAAGGACATGTTGGTCAGACTCTGTTGCTGTGACAGACACTTGAGGGAAGTGATTTAAAAGAGGAATCATACATATTCTTTATTGACTTACAGTCTCAGAGGTTTCAGTTTATGTATCGGGACCTACACAGCGGAGGAAAGCTGTTACTCCATGATAGCCAGGAAGCAGAGAAAGGCTGAGAGGTGCTAGGAGACAAGTTAGGCCCTTTAACAGTATGTGCTGGTGACTCACCCCTTCAGTAAACCCTGCCTTTGAAGTCTCTATGACCTCCCAATAAAGACAGTAAACAAGGAGTCTATTAGTCAATTAATCCATTCATGAGCTCAGGGCTCCCCTCTCATGATCCATCACTTCTAAAAATTCTATCGGTTAGCAACTAGTGCTTTACCATAGGAGACTTTGGGAGACAACATACCAGATTCCAACAGTACCAGGAACCCTCATCGAAGTCCCAGTTAACAGTCTTTCAAGGTGTCTGGGCAACTTTATCTTCAGAATGGTCCTTCAGCTGTATGAATTTTGGCTGCATTACCCACATCTGGGTCTTTATAACTTATTCCTCCACGGTCTCAGAATTGCTATGGAAACACATCTCATTCCATTTGTTATCCAGACCTATGATGCCCACATACAATATTTGCCTTTTATAACTAAAGGGGGTGTTTATACTCTTGGGAGTACTAGCATTAAATCCAGTGCCTTGATCATGCTAAGGGTGCCCTGCCACGAAGCAAAACTCCTGATCTTGATTGAATATTTGAACATTCTTGATTGTTAAAAATATTTAAATCACAGTGTGTGTGCATGTGACACAACTGTCATCCACATCCAGAGAACCTAGTTTGGCCCTATGCAGGTTCCCTTGCTGTCAGTTTGGAGTCAGTGAGCTCTCACTAGCTCAGGTCAGCTGTTTCTGTGGGTAGCCTCATCATGGTCTTGACCCCTTTGCTCATCTTATCACTCCTCCCACTCTTCGACTGGACTCTGGGATCTCAGCCCAGTTGTAACTGTAGATCTCTGCATCTGCTTCCATCAGTTGCTAGATAAAGTTTTTATGTGCGAAGGGGAAATAGACAAGATCTCCAGAGGAAATTGGGAGCATGGGGGCGGGTAGAAAGGATGAAAGGGAGGGGGTGGGGAGAAGGGAAGGGGGAGAAGAATATGAAGGGATGGGATGACTGAGATGGGGGAAGGACAGAGAGGGAAAGCAAGGAAAGAGATACCTTGATTGAAGGAACCATTATTGGGCTAGTGAGAAACCTGGCACTAGGGTAATTCCCAGGAATCCACAAGGATGACCCCAAAGACCCTAAGCAAGAGTAGAGAGAGTACCTGAATTGTCTTTTCCCTTTAATCAGATTGATGACTTATTCTTTCTTATAAATGCCCAGCCTTAGCTTGACTTGTTTCTAGCTGTCTTTTCTTAGCTTAAATTATCTGGTCTACCTTTTGCCTCTGGTCTTTACCTTTCTCTATACATTTCTTTACTTCTTACTCCGTGGCTTGCTATGTAACTGGGTGGCTGACCCCTGATATCCTCTTCCCCTTTCTTCTTTTTCCTAGGTCTTCTCATCCCAGAGTTCTCCTCCTGTTTATTCTCTCTGCCTGCCAGCCCCACCTATTCTTTTTCCCACTTACCTATTGGCCATTCAGCTCGTTATTAGACCAATCAGGTGTTTTAGACAGGCAAAGTAACCCAGTTTCACAGAGTTAAACAAATGCAACAAAAAGGATGCAAGCCATCTTCACATCATTAAACAAATATTCCACAGCATAAACAAATGTAACACATCTTAAAATAATATTCCACAATATATGTTACACTTGATCTTCACTCAAAGAGAAGCAATTATCTTCTATTTCTTTTGACAACTTAAAATTTTAAAGATAAATTTTTAAAAAATCTAATTTTAATATGTTTACTTTATTTAAGATTTCAGTTCTTTAAATATTTGGTTTCATTATTTTAAATGTTGTTCTCTCTGTGTGTCTATGTATGAGTATGTGCGAATATGTGCAGCTATCTGTGGAGGATAGAGGTGTTGGATCTCCTGGAGCTGGAGTTAGAAGCAGTTGTGAACCACCAATATAGGTTCTAGAAAACAAACTTGGGTCCAATGGAAATGTAGTGTGTTCTGTTACCACTGCGCTATTGTTTTTAGCCAGCCATTTTTGGTTAAAGTTGTGAGGTTTTGTTTTTGCTTTATGAAAATAAGATTTTAAAAATTTCTTATCGCTCGTCTTCATGCTGGTGATTTGTTTCAAAAGTCTAGTGCTTGTTCTCACAGTAGGGAACATAATTTAAAATCTCTATTTATGTTTAATTGTTCCCAAATTTCCCCCTTTGAAAGATGAAACCCAAAATATATAGTGACAGGTAAAAATTTTTCTCTTTCAATCCCCTCATACTTATTCTTTGTGTGAAGTTTTCCTTTATTTTCTATCTTATGCTCTTTGTGCTGAATTTTTGTTATTAAAACATTGAATTATTTTTTTATTGTTGTGGAAAAAACTGAGAACAGTGTCCTTTATCAGGTTCTTATGGAATGTCAGAAGCATTAAACTAGGCAGAGGGGCAAATAAAAGAATCCCTAAAGAAGAGTGCTAGCAACTTACTGGAGGACTTAAAATTTGAATTTAAATTCTCTGGATTTAAATACAGGCTGATGCATGAAAATCAACAAGGCCTATAAATAGTGCCTTTGTGTGCCATTGCCTGGATCATTTGAAAGAACTTTGGATTCATAAGGGACCCTGATCTCTGGGTTTCTATGAAGTTCTTGGAGTTGGTAAAATGAGTGGCCACTTCTGAATTAAATTAGCCATGTACAACACTCTTGATATTACAATTATATCACAGAACTCAATCTCACAGTCCCATTATTTTCTGACTCTTAAAGGATCCAACTTCAACAAATGCTTTGCCAGACACTTATTGAAGGAGTGATTATGTCAGGCACAGAGTCCATTTATTTAGGAACTCACAGTTTGGGGGAGGTAGTGGGAGAATGGGCTCAGATCTATAGATAGACTACAAAGCAACATTCACTGGTAATTGATGATTGATGTTTGATGACTGTTCTTGCTTTCCAAATCCTATTAAACTTTCCCACCACTCCCATTGAGAAGTCAGAAATGTAGGCCAAAGTAGTTCCTTTCTCAGAGACTCTGGGAGGAGGAGAGAACCCATGGAATCCAGCATCAAACATCTGTAGCCCAGATGGGGCTATCAAAGGGAAAGCATTTATAAGGACTGGGACTGGTCAGAGGACATATGAGTTATAGATATATTACCCAGCCAGTGGATCAGAATTAGTGAGATAGAGGAACTTGGCTGTGGCTAAGGAAGGCTGCCTAAGCCAGATATCCATTTCTGCTTCCTAATTGTCTTTAGAGAGTCCTCAAGAGGTGCAGGAAAGAAGGGGTTGCGTGCCCACATCAGTACAATCATAATTATCACTGACCATTTACTTAGTGACCTATAAGCCAAGAGCATCCCTGTGCCTGAAAGTAAACTTGTTTCCCTGGCCTTTTGAATCTTTCAGTTCCCTTTGGTCACTGCTTTTATTATCTTCCTTTCTAACATCATTTCTCGGCTTCTGTACTTGCTTTTCTATCTATCTGATTTGCTCCTTTTCACAGGAGTTGGATTAAGTGTCCAGTCCATTGTGGAACTGCGTACTTGTTTCCCCTTTTGATTCGGTGTCTCAAATTCTTAATACTGTTGTTGAGGAGAATAATCATTAAATATAAGCAAATGGCTGAGTCCTGTTGAAGCAAGCATTTGGTCACTTAGTGTTAGACCTTGCTAGGGAGCAGGTAGGGGGAAACCAGCCCTATGTGTTCTGAAGGTTGTGCTAGGCAAACACCTTTTGTGCTCCCAACTCTGTTCTCTGCTCTGTTCCCTGAGTTTTGTTCAAGGGCAGAGGACTGTACATGGAAGGCTAGTATGTGGACTGAGAGGTGCCAGCACAGTCATGGCAAAATGCATGTGGTATGTGCATTGTACCATGGGAATGGTGCATCTTGGGTCAGGAGGGCTATTGCATATGATATCAAAGAGGATGGGTGGAGAAACTGCTGCCCCACTAGCTTGTATGTTGGGACTTCCTTGGGATTTGCTCACCAACACACTGTGGCTTTGGAGCCAAAGGAATGGTGGAGCTGGGCTCCTGCAGTGATGGGTCTGTTAAACATCAGCCAGCCTTCATTATATGTTTCTTTTGAAGTCAAGATTCAAAGTTCCCTGAATCCAAAAAAAAAAAAATCAGGAGACAATAAGTGTAAGGGGGTAGAAGAGGGCAGGGAGAGAAGAGACCAAGGGAAAGGCTTTAAATCTGAACAGAAAAAAAAATCCCTCAATCTTTCCACTTCAGCGCACTTGAATTGAACAAACTAAAGGGACATCTCAGCTTCTCCTGCTAGTGCCACCTGATGAGGAGAATTAGAGAAAATTAAAAAAGATAAGCTTGGGCAATTTACGTAGAAACAGAAACCTCTCCTGTTTATTCTCCTACGGGAGAATTTTCCACAGTTGCAATAAATATTGTCTTAGAGTAAATAAAATCCAGCTTTTCGCTTCACCTGGCTAAGGACATTTTTCTCTCCAGGTGTGAGAAGAGAGACTGTTTTTCTCCCTTTGTGGTTATTTCTTGGCTTAATATACAGACTTGTGGATGAGCCATGTGGTCTGTCTGGGTTACAAATATTTCCTCTTAGGAAAAATGTTGAGAGACCCCAGTCTCCAACCACATCCAAGTCGTTCAAGGTAGTTGGGTATTTTCCTAGGAGTTGGGGTGCAGCTCTGGTCCCTTGGCCATCTGCCTCTTTCTCTCAGCTGATCTGATGTCATTTCAAGATCTCTTCCTAGAATGTAAGCATAAAGACACCAGCATACTTACATTTTCCTTCTTTCTGTTTTCTCTCTAGAAACCTTGTCTGTACCTTTCTTTAATGACTATATATGTATATGAAATCTTGTTGTTCCCTAATCCAGACCCGTGTTCTCACGATGTCAGAGATATAGATTGGGCAGTGGGTAGAACACAGAGTTGCTTTTGCTCCAGGGCTCTTTCTAAGGCTGTTTAATCTCAGCCCCTCTCCTTGGAGGAAGCTGCTGACCAATCGCGACCTTTCTTTCCCTTGTCATCTGTAACTTCTTCTAACGGTTGTGGACCTGATTTAATACTTGGATAACTAATTCTAACCTAGGCTTGACTTCTAAAGGGTACCACGTCTTCATTCATGGGAAGCTTCTTTTTAATTGTACTTGTACTGTTTCTCCTCTGCTCAGTATTGACTACCATCTCCTGGCAGTTCATGCTTTCCTTCAGTCTTTGCAAAGGCTTCCAAACCGGCCCCATTTTTTTTGTTCTTGCTCTTCCTTCTACCCGAGGTCTACTTTTAATACAGCAGAGTATTTCTGAGATCATAATTCAGATCATGTCATCCTTCTATAGTAGCCCCTCAGCTCACAAGGAGTCAAGGTTATGGAATGATGCCACTCTGCTCTATGGGACCTCCTTGATCTCACACATTAGGGGCTTCACTTCGGTCTGTACCTACCACCCAATTACATCCTAGCAACATGGCCTTTCTCCCTGTCCTTAGATCTGCTGGTTACACTCCGTCAGCAGGGGCTTTCTGCCGTTTTTCACTCCTCTGGAATGCTCTCCTCCAGATTTATGTGTGGTTATCTTCCACCCTTTCTTTTTCTGGTGATTTTTCAATGTCACCTTTGGGTGAGGTCTTCTTTGGTGGCTCCATATAAAACTTCACATATTCCCCTGAGATTTCCTTGTTTTGTTCCTGTTTGATTTTTTTTTTTTTAGAATTTATCACTAGCCTGTTACTTGGTTCATTTTCCTTAATGTCGATCTTTTCCAGTGGAAAGCAAATTCCATGATGAAGGAATTTTCACATGGTTGGTTACTATTATACCCTAGAACCTAGAACAAAAAAGAATAAACTAAATATTCAATAAATAATTGTTGGAAAGTCATGTTCTTACTCTAGTACAGTGGTTGGCAAACTGTGATCAGTGAACTAAATTTGGACAACTATGATTACATAAACAAAGTTTTATTGGAACCCAGCCATACCCGCTTGTTTGTATATTATCTATGGGCTGCTTTCATGTGGTAGAGTTGTATAGTTACAAAGAGACCAGATGGCCCACAATATCTAAAATATTTACTATAAATGTTTGTCCTATTATATATTCATCATAGTATACTATAATTATCCTTTGTTGCCTGTCTCTTACGCAAGACTTTTGATTCTTTGTTCATAGTTCTTGGAACAAAAAAAGTACTTGGTTAGCATAGTAAAAATGAAGTAATTATATATAAAATCATGTCACATATATCCATGTAACATCTATCATATATATACACACAGACACACACACACATATATATACATAAAACCAGCATACACACACACACACACACACACACACATATATATATACACATAAAACCAGCACACACACACACACACACATAAGTGAAAAGCCTATATAGGGTAAATGAGAGTGGAGTAGAGATTCAAAGGCAACAAATATTACTCGGTGTTGATAACAGTTTTATTAATTTTATTAATCTTTTCTATTTATCTCATCACAGGTAGAATTGCCACATTTAGAGTCAAGTAAAATAACTTAAAAGGTACTTGTGGAGAGAATGGCTTAAAGTCATTTTGTTAACCAACTCATTATTTGGTTAACTGGAGTCCTAGTATGCTGAAAGCTTGAGACATACATTTTACTCAAAAGAGAAATAATAGTCAACTACAGCATCAGGAAATCAGACGAATTTTCTTTGGAGGGGATGGTGAGTGAGAGCAGATTTCGATAGGAGATCTAAGGCACTCAGCATACATAGAACTGTTCTGAATAGAACGTCTTTGAAATGATGTCATAGATTAGCCAAGACTGTTTTTAAAAGTCTTAGGCTTTTTTGATTAATCATCAGTGATATACTCAAAGGCACTAGACTTATTGTGCAAAATTCATGAAGATTTTGGTGAGAAATACAGGTTCTGAGATGTCATGACTTGCACAGCAGCATTTTGCTTGGACAGCTCACTATTCTTGACACTTGTGTCTCATTAGCAATCCACCAGACCACCATAGTTTCTGTTCCATACAGCTTTATAAATGTTTCTTCAGTTTTCTGTGGCTCCTGTTTCACCTATTTGGGTCTTTTCTTTTAGACTCATTTCTTACTACTAATTGCTTCAATTTTTTTGAAATATTTTGGTTCAAATTCTTCAGACACCAACTCATTTTTGTGTGTGAGGCCAAAGTTACAGATTTCTGTCAGCCTTTGTTTCTATTAACTGTGACCCAAAGACAAATATTTGGGAAGGCTGATTAGGGCTCCAGGACTGTAGTTTTCTACCAACTGATTATTCAACATTCTGGTAGAGTCAGCTGTTTTATTTTTGCTTGGGTTTTTCTGGTTGTCTGTGAGAACCGTAGAACATTCATACCAGTTGTGTTCTCAAGTCCCCATGATTTAGAATGCAAAATCATTAATTTTATTGTTGGAACAGAACTACATTTTATAATGATTATTGTATTTAATGATGACAGCAGCATTTAAGAATTGAATATTTAAATTTCCTATGTTTTCTATGTAAAAGTGAGATTTATAGAGTGAAACAACTGTCATCACGAAGTGACAGAACAGGAACCCAACTGACTTCAGAGACAATGCTATAATGGGTGGCGGGGGTCATGTCCCTAACAGCTGGAAATAATGAGTATGCATTAATTTTAATTATATAATCATTACACAGGATGTATATGAGGAAATGAAGGAAAGGGAATGGAAATCACAATAGAAAGACTTTATGAAAGAAGTGAGTTCTTTAAGACATGAAGAGTAGAATATAGAAGATATAATGGAAAGGCTAAGATGTAAGTCAAGGCGCATATATAAGGTCAGGTATAAATATGATAAGGTCACTGTGAAAAGAGATGTTGGGAAGGGCAGTTTCATAGACAAGGGAGAGACAGGCCCAAAGTGAAAAAGTTATAGACCGAACAGTTGTTAGAAGTTTGGCTTAGGGAGTTGCGCAAGACCCAGTGTGGTACTGGAGAAAATGCACAGAGACAGAAACCTCTGTTTTATTATGCCTCAGTCTCAGTAGTTACCATATAGCTTGAGTTATAGATTTTCCTTTAGAGAAAACCTTTTTAAATATTATTCTATTTTAAATTTGTGTGTGTGCACTATGTGTGCACACATGCTATGGAACATACACAGGTGGAGGCCAGAGGACAACTTGGTGGACATCAGGCTTATGCCACAAGCACCTCTACCCTTTGAGCCATCTTCATGCCATGAGATTGACTGTCTTATATCTATAAAATATCATTAAAATTTTCTTTTATTAGGTGTTTTCTAGCCTTAAGACTATTGCTTCCACAAAGCATCTTTGTTAAACTTTTTCCAAGATATCTTTGTTAGGTGTAAACGCTCAGATTGACTGTTTACTCTTATTAAGGCATCCCTTTCCAACTCCTAATGATCTTACAAATTGACTAATTGTTATTGATTTGTGTTTATTCTGCTTTTTCTCTTTAGCTGTGTTTTGAGAAAATTTGTCTCTTTGATACGCTTTGATTTTACTATGACATGTTTGTTGTGATCTTCAATTTTTTAAATTATACTTGAGGTTTACTGTCATTGAATCTGAGCACTCATGCCGTCATCAGCTCGGGGAGGTTGTGAACCGTAGTTATTCCAATACATCCTCCTCATTTTCCTGGACCTACTATTAAATATCAATTACTCTACTCACCCTCCCTTCCTCCAGCTCTTACTCACAATCTCTCTGGTTTTCTCTCTCTAGGTCTTCCTTTTGTTTTTGAGACAAAGTCTCATTATGTGGCCCAGGCTAGCCTCCAGTTTACATTCCCCTTATGTCTTCCTGGATTATGGGCATGTATCCTCATATCCAGTCTCTATGTCTGGATATCTCAAATGTTTCAGTGTCTTTGCCTTTCTTTTTGAGATCTGAGTAAATGTTGTTGAGTATATTGTCTACTTGTTCCTTCCTTCAGGCTTAGATAACTTGCTATCTTAAAAATATTGTTTCTCTCTCTCTCTCTCTCTCTCTCTCTCTCTCTGTGTGTGTGTGTGTGT
>LOEQ01002469.1:72976-93125 GCA_001685075.1 Bramus lutescens
TGTGTGTGTGTGTGTGGTGTACCAGAGAAATATGGGTGTGTATGTCAAAGCATCCAAGAGGAGGTCAGAGGATAGCTTTGTGGAGGAGTTTCTCCCCTTTTACCCTTACATGGGTGGGTTCTAGGGATGGAATTCAGGCCCTTTGGTTGAGATATTACTTTACGGTTTGTCAAGATTCTATTATCAATGGAACATGGGCAAAGTATATGCAGGATTGCTCTGTAATATAGCTTATATATGAATTTATATCTTATCTCAAAAGGTCCAGTTAAAACATTACACCTATTTCTTTTAAGTTTCATACAGTCTGATTTGGTTCTTGTTGTCTCTACTTACCCTTCTTCATGGATTTTGTTTCTTCACACTGCCTTGAGATTATTTTTATTACAAACCCATTTTCTTACATTGTAGATATACCTGTTTACTTTTGGTGGGTGTATTATGGACCTGGCAATATAAAACCGTTTTAAAATATATTAACACAGACTATACTTTTGAAAGGTTGCAGTGTATTAGGATTGAGATGAAAATCTCAGAGGATTAGTTTGTAGATTAAAATTTTCAGGGGATATTTTGTCTTTGTTTATAGACTCACAACCAGGGAACATAAAATTTGTTTTGAGCCCCTTAATAAAGAAGGACTTTTTAATTTTTAGGGACTATAATGAAAATGTAGTCTTTGGGAGTTCTGGCTTTTATGTGAGTCTCTCTTATCAAATGTCTTACTTTGATAAACCCTACATTTTGTTTTGTGTTGTATCCAAGAGTCCTATATTGTTATCAAATTGAACTTTGTTGGTACTTAAAATTCCAAGTCCCTCCAGGAAGTCAATAGGCTTTTCTTTCTTTCTTTTCTTTTCCTCTTTCCTTCCTTGTTTTTTCTTTATGTATTTATTACATTCCACTTTACTTTATGTCTTGGACATTCCCTTTAATTTCCTTCCATCTTGGCAAGACATTTAAAATTTAATTTGGTTTTGCTATTGTTGACTAGTTGTGGCTTTTTTCAAAGGAGCTAATACTAAGGCTTTGGGTTTTCAAATACCCATACCCTCATTTTTAAACCTGAAAGGGATGTCTCAAGTCACTGGTTATTTGAGTGCCTCTTCAGGAAATATACCCAGGGTGGTATGTAGGCTGAATGTGGTAGACTGGTGGGGCTGAAGACATTAAGGTGTGTTAGTCAGCTTCTGGGCAGCAAGTGTGACAGGTTGAAAATGTCTAGGAACACTATTGTATCACAACAAAAAGAATTGGAAAATCAGACATGAAAATATTTGGCTCCCAGTTCTCATGCTCATCTAGATACATGATTGTCTGATCAACTGCTTTCCTATTAGTTTATGTCCAACAAATCTTTGTTGAGTACCTCCTCCTGATTGGGAATGGTGGGTTTTCTAAAAATCATGGATAATGAGTCCTCTTCCTTCTCAGAGCCTCTAGTCTAGTGTGAAGAGAGACAGTCAGCAAATAAACAATTGTGTGCATGGTATGTGTATATGTTCAGACCTGGGGCAAGATATTTAGAACAAGGGAGACAGAGAACGCTTGCTGTGGAAGAAGCATGGAGGGTGTCTTTGGGGTGCCCTACTGAAAAGACAGTGATTTAGCCAATGCTCAAAACAAGCCAGGCTGCAAGCTAGAGTCTCTGAGATTTATTCCAGGCAAAGGGAGAGGAAAGAAGCTGGTAGAAATGGAATATAATGGGCTGAGCAGAAATTCATTGGTAGAGAGAGGCCATGTAGTGCTGATGGGAACACAGAGTAGATTGTAAGCTGTCTTCCTCCAGTAGCTGGGGGACCATTGATAGAGTTTGACTGATAGTACCTTAAAGTAGTAGAATATTAGAGGAGGGTGTAGGAAGAACTACTTAACTGTCCTGTCTCATGCAAAGTGATATTGTGGAATTCAAGTAAGAAAATGCTTGTTAAGGATGTCCCATAAATTGCAATTATTTCACATATGAAAAATGTTTGGTGAAACATTCCATGGTGAGGTTGGAGAGAGAGAGATATCCTCAAAGAGACATCAACTGAGTAACTGAAAAATAAATATGGAGACGCTACCCATCACAGTGTGGAATCTACCAGGGATCATGTCTTATGGGGTATTAGACGTTTATTATAAAGCAGAAGTCAGGGTACCTTACTCACTCCCAGCCATGGCGTATCCATGCCCTACCTCTCTCCTCAAAGGCTGAATGCTAAAATTAAAAGCCAAGCACAATAAGTATCCATCTTTCCATCATGGTTATAAAGATGTTACTGTTCAGGAAAGCCTGTGTGTGCCGTGTAACTTGGCACAAGTAGGAGTTTCCACATGAATATTGATTGCCAAGTGTGGTAAGGGATGGAGGTCAGGGCAATGAGAATGAAGGCAAGGAGAGGGATTCAGAATTACTCTAGACCAATCAAATGGGCTCAACACAGCATCGTGGAGCTGTACATGATGAACTTAAGAGCTTGGGCTATAAAATATCTATGTCAAGACAGCCAAGATGTATGTAGCAATGGATGTGAAAATAGCCATCGGCATGTAAAAGCACGATGTGACACTAAAAATATGCAGCCAGTCCTAGGCTCCGTTAAGGGTAGAGGATCCAGATTACTGGAAGAAATGCTCCCTCTAGGCATCTCCTGGTTAGGGTCTGTCTGGAGTCTGTACCCAGTTCTGGGCAGCAGGTTTTATGAGGAACATCAACACCTTGAAACATATCCAAGGCTTGAGGGAGAATGGTGATAATCAAGATGCTAAAATGACCCTGATCTCCTTCAACTATGGAGCTTAATGTCCTTCTTTCTAGTTTGGGGAGCCAGTATAAAAGGGATTTTAAAAACAGTTACAATGGCCTCTTTTTCACTTCTTTAGTTCCATCTATCTCCTATTAATTCATTCAGTTTATGACAAACATTATGGAATGCCTACTATGATTTAGACATTAGAGCAGTCACTACAGCTATGACCCTTTCCTATTCCTATGGGACAGGCATAAATGCATACAACTGCAGATCTGAGTGAAATAATGCCAGGGGCTCCCTTTGATCACCCGAGGTTCCTAGGTCTTTATTTCTATGGTAATTAATGATACCTTTTTGCTTCCCATCTCTCTTTAATCCCAATTTGACTCTAAACTTGGTCATCACATTATTCATTCCAAGAATCATTTAATGATCAGTGCTTCCCAACTGGAAAGAATCACCTTGAGATGAGATTTGTGTTGTTCTTGAATGATGAGTAGAGATCAGCAAAAAGAGTTTAAGGAGGAGCACAGGGGAGAACAAAAGTTAACAAAGGCATGCAGTGTAACCAAAAGATATAATCATAATAACTGATGCACATCCAGTGGTCTAACCATCAACTATGAAATTGGGACAACATTGTGTGGCATTCATAGTGTAACATTAGGACAGCTGCTCAAACTGACTCCATGGGCAATCTAAAATGTTTAGTTAAATGTGTTTTGTAATTATATCTGATCATTCTGTTCAATAGTTTGATCCACTCCTTTTCATAGATGTAAATGCAATGAAAGGTATCACCATCCCTAAATCTATTTATTATTCTGCACTTTCTATATCATCATAGATCATTAGTTAGAAAATAGATAATGTCACCTACTCGTCTTTTAGGCAGCCTACATCACCATAGGTTGTTATGATAGGTATGCAGACTAAAGATGGTATTGCATTAGTGATATTCCTGGGAAGCTAGCACAACACTTTGATGCAATGATATTGTGAATGATATTGTTTCAGTTGGCAGTAGTAAAATTTAAACTAATTCAGAAGGACCCCTCTAAGACACATGTTAGTGCACATCTTAGTTTTACTTGTATATTTGGAATTCCATGGTTTTAACCTTATGTATTTTACATGCATATCTCTCAGTAAGTGGCTCTCTGGAAGGTATCAGTTATATCACACTTTATTGCAGGTAGAACTTAAAGCAGCTTTTAAAATATTTTTATATGGTGCCACATTTTAAAATAAGAATCATAAGGTCTGGGGATGTAGCTCTGTGACAGAGTGCTTGCCTGGTGTGTATGAGACCCTGAATTTATGTTCTAGTACCTCAAAGAAATAAACTAAGAAGCATGAGCAGAAAGCAGGGAACTGGGGGAAAACAAGGACAGATTAAAAAGGAGTGACTCAGTGGTGAACGCAGGATGCTAAATGATTCACACACATCAGGATGCTAGACCTAGGCCAAAAGTTAGCTCTGACTTTCTCAAAGCTTACACAGAGTGGAAGGCAGGATAAAGTAAATTCACTGTTTTCCGTGACTAAGAGATGAAAACACAGAACTCCTCAAGAGAATAGCTGGCGTAGAGAGCCACCTTGGGCAGAAATGTACCCTGGAGCTACACAGAGAAAGCAATCCAGTGTATTGGAAAGCATTTTCATCAAAACCCTTGTTGGAAAAAACAAACAAACAAAAAGTTTGTATTCTTTTTGTAAACACAGCAAAAGGATACTCTATGTCCTTAACCTCTCAGAAACAGTTGGCAGATTTTTTTTATACTGGGAGAATTTTCAGGAAGAATTGATAATCAGGAGACTAGCCCATCTGTGGAGAGAGGTGGAAGGGGTTTCAACTTCAGGAATGTCAGACATCATTCTGTGAGACTGGACAGAAGGACTGGGGAGGATGCAGATGTGTAAAGGGCTGGCAGGCGGGCTTCACCCTGGTGATTCTGATAAAAACAAGCAACTGTTCTGTGCATGTACTGGGCGTGGGGTTCCTCACAAGGTAGGAACTGAGGGAGGTAGCTTTCATCCACACTATCCTCTTTATTAGTCTTCCTGTGTATGAAAGACTGCTGTAGAAGAGAAGGATTCCGAAAACAGCCGCTAGAAACCTCTAAGGGTTAAATTCTACAATTTCAAGGGGAGCCCTGGAAAATCAAATAGCCTACTTGGATTGAGATAACAGACTCTCGTAGATGGACCTTGCAGCACATCTACTTTGCCCTTTTCATTTTCTTTTGTCAATCCTGAAGCTATCTCAAGACCCAGGGCTAGCTCAGCAGACTTTTGCGGGCTTCTCACAGAACCTAACCACTCAGGGTGTTAGACCTGAGGCTAAATCCCTAGACACAACTCTCTGCTTTAGTGTCTCAGTTTCGTATGTCTTTCTGCTTAGCTCTATCATCTCAAAGCTATTTGTGAGACTTGAAAAAGTTGTGAGCAATGGCTTCCTTAGCATCACCTTGCCCCATGTGTCATTCTGTTTCTCTAGTGTACCAATTTTACATACTATAATTTTTTAATGGAGTATATGATTCTGGAGAAGGAGAAAAAAAGCAGGATCATTAGAAAAACATATGAAGACTGATTAAGAATAGGAGTAAAACCCAGAACTGCCTGTTAACCTGGGTAACAAGAGTCCTGGGAAAGCCCAAATGGGTGACTCTCATAGCCATAGATGTGGCCCATGAAGGAATAGCTGGCTTGGGGATCAAACAGCATCTCTTTGCAGTGGGTACAGAAAGGACATACCCACCCTGATCCACTCAATTTTGGGCAGTATGATATGTAACTGAGCGCAAGAAGGTGGGTTGGCAAAGCATTTTGTAAAATAGTGGAATCTATTGATCCCAACAGAGGGGCACAGCCAGTGGGTACTGAGACTTAATGACTATTCCCATAGAGGAGCCATTTTATCTGATACGTATCAGGTTATACAGCAGGCTCGTTTACTCAAAGAAATGATTCCTGCTAACCCCTGCTAACCCTCACAACAGGGTGGGCTTAGCATATGTCCCTAGAAGATTTTTACTGCCATATTTATGATAATGCTACTTTAGATAGCTCTTGGGAATGGATTTACCCAATTCGTCTTTGAGAATTCAAGCTAATGTCAGCCTTGTCAAGTTTCTTTAGGCAACAGAAGTCAGTGGGAGGACACTGGAAGGCAGATTCAGTTTACAGAAGTTTACTCGGTAAGCCAGCATTCTTAGAAAAGACTGACTACGAATAGAATTCACATACATTGTCTTACGATAGCCGTTAACCTGATTTATCCTCTGTGTTTCCCTACTAAACTCAAAATAGCATCTTTATGTGCTCTACCACAGAGGCGCCATCGGCCTCCAGATAGGGAAGCACCGACGATGACAAGGTAGCGAGATTCCGCAGAAGAGCTGCAGCTGGAAGGATGCAGATAGGCGACAGGAGCTCCGAAGTGTGTGAAAGAGGGGCTGCTGGAGGATCAGGGCATTCGGAAGCTCTTTGCAGCAGTGCGAAGCATTGCTTCATAGAAATGCTAGCTGCCCAGTCTATGCTCTCTTGTTAAGAACATCTGGTAATTTTTGACTGAAAGCTATTTGAGGTCTTGCAAAATATCCTGACTGAGGAGTTGTTTTATTAGTTTAAAAAAACTTAGCAAGCTTTTGTCACAATGGATGGAGGCAAACCAAACATCAAGAAAGATGGTAGGTTCATTAAGGATCCAAGATGAGGCCTTGGGCACATTGATGGACACAGAGACATCCTGCCTGATGGCCAAAGCTGATGATCTGAGGCATTCCCGTTTCCAGCCCTCCTTCCTAACCTTCTAACTTCTAGAATGACTGCCACTTCTCTTAGCTGTATCATGTACTCCACAGTCAAACATCAATCTTGCAAGTAATTACCACACTGAGTCTTATATTCAAAACAACCTGAAACAAAAATGAGACACAATCCAGTATTTCATGTTCTTGACAAGTGAATTTATTCAGAGTAAAGATTAAAATACTATTCAAAGGGCTGTGAAGGAGCAGTTGATGGCAATGATTTTTTTTTCCTTTGGCTCAGGCAAGTCCCATGAGGCACCTGCTCTATTACCAAGGAGTTGAGCAGGGTCAATGGGCTGTCTGTTGTAGTAACTGCCTCTAGTAAACACAGCACCTCCTCATGCCAGGAAACTCCTCTCTTTGTAGCCTCTTAAAGGATAATAATTAAGAGCCCTTTTCTAAAAATTGTTAAGCGTGTTCAGCGCGAGCTTTATTCATGTTTATCATCACTTGACAACACCTTCATAGTGTTCTTGTTAGTCAGTTATGCTTACATTCAAAGCACTCCACAGTTTTTCTTTTCTCTTATGACTGAAGGGGTTGATAGAGTCAGGATGGAGCAAGCAAGCAGGAGAAAGCCCTTGTAGTGTTCTCACTGACGGCCCAGGGAATTAGGCTCACACTCAAGTTGAGGAAGGAGTGCCCACAAAGCCCATGAGGGTGGCGTAGCTACAGTTAACCTTCAATTTGTATTACTTCTGGGACACTAGCTGATTTTAGATAGAGTACACCCTGATTCTCCAGAAGTACATACTCAGTCAGTTTACTAAATAAAGTGTTCTAAAGTATATATGTAAATACTGTGATCTAAGGAGACTTACAGTGACTTCTAGTGTCTCTGTGGACCCGAGTGTGATTGGCTTAGGCCAGTAATTACTTTCAGAGCTCACTTAACAGCTACTTCCCTTCAGGTATTTGAAGCAATTGCCATTATCATCATTAGTGTTAAGGTGATGTTAAGTCATAGAAAGACAAGATTTCATTAGTGCTTGGGATGTTGGCTTGAACACAGCTGAAGAGTTGGTCCAGCATGTTGGTATGATTGGTATAATATAGAGAGAATCCTGCTATTTCCATAAGTTCCAGATATACCAATTTAAGATGAACAGAATTAAGACGAGGGAAAGTGGTATCTTAGTCCAGTGGGGTTGTTAAAAATAATAAAATAGACTTGAAAAATTAATAACTACCAGATACTTATTGCTCATAATTCTAGAGATCAGAGTGAGTAAGATCAAAATGCTGACATGTTTAGTGTCTGGTCACGTTTCTCATATATGGTATCTTCTCTGCCCTCGGGTGTAGAGGGAGCATGCAGACTATGAGCATCCTATTTAGAAAGGTGTCTACTGTAGTCATGATAGCGCACAGCGGAAGACAGAGCCCTTGTGACTCGCTTTCCAAGAACCCCCATTTCTTCTTGCTATGACACTAGGGTGACATTTCAACATAGGAGGAACACAAACATTGAGATCAGAGTCAATGGTAAGGAAAGTCACTGAATAAATTATTATCTCTAAGTACATTTCCCCTGAAACTATAACAATTCTACTTTCATCCCAAGAATTACCATATTTCTTCTTACTTTCTGCCTCAATATGTTTCCCCCTTTCACTCTATTCTGAACAGTTATTTCAGCTGGTTGAGTCAGCGTGCCTCTAATTCAGAGAGGTGAGCAGGTCCCTGTGTGTCTCTGATGATTCACTGTTGGCCACAGGGATTGCTGGGCAGTGAAGAGGTTTGGCAGTCAGCAGGCCATTGAAGTGAATATTGTAAACTTCAGCAGTGCCAGGAAGGGCTCCAGCCAAACTTCATAATGGTTGGGCCAAAAAATCAGCTAGTCCTTATTTCACCTGGGACTGCCTGTGTTGAGGACCTCACTCATGGACCAGCTGCCTTTTCTACAGAGGAAGAAGGAGAGACATCTGTCCTAAAATCAGGGAAATAGAAGGGAGCCCAAATAAGTCTGGGGAGTTTTCCCAAAGGATCTGTTTGTTTTTGATGCAAATTAAGTACATCCACTCATCGTTGCTGAACAGCTCCCATAGTCTTCCCTTTTCTCTGTGATCTTAGCCCACCTAATCACTGTGCAGTTGGGCAAGCGCTTCACCTGCTCTGGCTCCCGAACGAGGCCATGGTGTGGCTGGTTTTGGTAGTGCTCAAGAACCTTAGAATTCCTTGAAACCAAGCCTTTCTAAATTATGGGGGTGAATGAACCCACACTAATTCCCAATGGGCGGAACACATTGCTTTGTTTCTGACTGGTTACTTCATCATTTTTATATCCAGAATACTTTAAAAGCATGTCAACTTTGACACATTTTTATTAGTGAAGGATTTAGTCTCTGTTTCTCTCTTATCTACCGCTCTGCTCCCATCTCTCAGCATCCACTGAATACACAAAACTCATTGTTTTCCCAATGTCTTGGGCTTTTTTTCTCTAATAATTCTGCTTTCAAAGACGTTGTCTTTGAAATTAAATTAAGAAAAGCGGTTGTAATGATTTTTTTCAACTACCCTTTCGAAACTTCCCTTGCTGTTTTGTCTTTTCTCAATACGGGGGACTGAACCCAGGGCCTAACACATGCTTGGCAGGCACTCTACCACTGAGCAATAAACTTTTTTTTTCCTTTATAAGCATTTGAGAGAGAGCTTCATTCTGCAGCCCGGGCTGGAGTTATCCTCCTGTTTTAGCCTAACACATAGTCAAGATTGTACCGTGGGGCCTGGATGTGTGTTTGTATCATTCTGTAGACATTTTTACTATTTATATTTATTATAGTGCCATGATTTGGGGGAGATTATAGGGAAAATTCTATGGGCACTATTCAGAAAAAAAGGAAAAAGATGAGAATTCTTCAGAACAGAAGCTGAGCCACTTGCCTAAACTTCAGGATGAGCTTCTATGAAGACAGACAGGCAGATGCTCAGGAGGTGAAGTGGGTAAGTGGAGGATCTGCAGGCAGTACTCAGGGCTGGCACAAGCAGCACCGGGCAGTTTCTTGTTAATTCCTCAACAAACGTCAGCTATAGATTTGATCTCTGATGATGTTCAAGTGTGCTCTCTGATTTGTAATCAAATAAAAAATGCTATCAGTGAACCAGTTATAAAAATAATTTCATTAACCTATCAATTTATACCTTAAAACATAGACTAAGAGAATAGATTTTAGATAAGAATATGAGCACTGGATGGAACAGTAAAGACTTTTGTCTTCAATCGAAGATGAAAGAACTCAGTGAATTGCCCAAGTAAAAATGACTAGACCTAGGTCTATGATTTGAAACTAAAGATCTTAGAACTACACCTAGGCTCTGATTTAAAGATTTAATATATATAATTCTGTTTATATGTAATTCTAAAAAGAAAACCCTCAAAAAAGAAAACCAAAAACAATCAAGGTGTAGGTGTTACTTCCATTATTTTAAAATGAATTATTTTTATTTTTCACTTTCCTACTTTTGTTTTAGAGTGGGATTTTTGCAAGAGTGTGCGGTGTTGTTAGCATATGTGTTTGGTACAGTGAGTCTGTGGATGTGTGCATTCAGGTGCACATGTATGTGGGTTTGCATGTACAGGTCAAAGGCCAGCACGTATGTCTTTCCTTGACCGATCTTTACCTATTTTTTGCATTTAAAGTTTTAATATTTTTGGAAATTTTCATACGTGAGTACTGCTACATCATTTCCTCCCATCATTCTGCTCTTGGCTCTTCATGTGTTCCCTAACTCCAGCTCAAATCCATGACCTCTTCTTTTAAAATTGTTATTGTTACATACACATGCATATATATGCTACCCACTGAGTCCCTTTGGTGTTGCTTATATGTATTTGTGTTTAGGATGATCACTTGAAATTTGATAACCTAACAGAGGGCTCATTCTAGAGAAAGGTGGATTTTCCCTTCCTCACAGTTGTTGACGACTTGGAGCTCTTTATCTAGAGTAAGCCTTGTGGTGTTGCTCCTATCCCTATTGGCATGTTTCCTGGTCTTGTGATTGTGGAAGTCTTGGTTAGATGACCATATTTTTGATATTTCATAAGTACAGCTTCCAAGTTACATGTGAAGGACACCATCTTACACTATGTGTCCTAGGGTCTCATAGTCTTTCAGCCTTGCTTTTCTGTAATTTTTTTTCTCATCCTTAGATATAAAGGTTGTGTTGCCAATGGATCAGTTGGGCCTGGGAATGCAGTGGTCAAGTTGTTTGTACATTTTAACTAGCTGTGAATCTCTGGAATAGTCTCTCCATCTACTTCAAAAAGAAGTTAGGAGCTATGCCTTTCAGTGAATACTTTTTATAAGCATTTTGAATGCTGTTATAAATGATATTGTCTTAGAGAACTGGCAGTAGTAACTTCTCTTTTAGGTGATGGCCATTCCAGCCACAGATAGCCATGGGGATGGAACTATAGGTTACAGAGATACTTACTCAGCCATGCTCACTGCTGCTATATATTTACAATAGCCAGGAAATGGAAACAGCCTAGATGTCCTGATAAATGGATAACTGGTAAATGGATAATGAAATGTGATGTGTCTGTATGATGAAGTTTTATTCAGCTGTAAAGAGAATGTAATTAATAATAAAATCATAAAATTTGCCAGTAAATTGAAAGTATTATACTGAATGAGGTAACCCAGATCCAGAAAGATAAGAACTCTGCGCTGTCTCTTATTTGGGTATTCTAGCTCAAAACTTATTTTTCTGAGACAGTGTTTCTCTGTGTAACAGCTCTAGCTGTCCTGGACCTTGCTTTGTAGACCAGGCTGACCTTGAACTCACAGAGATCCACTTGCCTCTGCCTCCCGAGTGCTGGGATTAAAGATAACCTTTCAATGTGAGTATATAATTTGTAGCAATTACAGAAGTTAGGAAAGTAGAAAGGGACCATGGGAAGAGGGAAAGAGAAGGAGCCCCAGGGAGAGCAATAATAGGGCACAGTAGCTCTGAATGGGGAAATGGATAAAAAGTGAGGTGATTTTAACTGGAGGGGAACGAGAGCAACACATTGAGAGGGAACAAGGAGAGATAAATAGTGGTAAGGATGACTGGAAAAGCTATATTGAAACATTATTTTGTAATCTTACCTAAAATACTTATTTAATAACCATGTGTGTATATGTACACATGTGTTTGCTCACGTTTGATCATACATGCATATCTTCCTTTATCTATTGAGACAAAATTTCTCACTGAAGTTGAAACCTACTCATTTATCCAGGCTGACTAAATCATGAACTTCAAGCATCTGCCCCTCTCTGCCCCTACACTCAATGCTTTCTTTCACAGGTAGGCATCATGCATGCCACTTGGCTTTTTTTTTTTAATGTGGTTCTAAGAGAAATCCAAACCCATGCCATCATGATTGTGCAGAAAGCAGTTTACTGCCTCAGCTATCTTCCCATCCTATTAAAAGTCAATTACATACTAGACCTTTTCTTATAAAGGAATACACAAGATATCTTTTGAAGCTGAAAACTGTCATTTTACAGTTTAACCAGCTTTGGGAGGAATTGCTGAGAGCTGTCTCCAGCTACATGATAGAGCAGGGGTGCAGGCTACCACAGGAGCTGGCTTTGGAGGCTGTCCAGTTCATTCTCAGAGCAGAAGAAACAGCGGAGAGGCTCTTGTGTAGTGGGACTGGAAGGGTGAGTCTAGCCATGAGGGCTTGTATGAACGTTGCTTTCAGTTCCGTTTCCTTGTGAAAGGGGCTTCTGTGGTTAGTAGAGCTCAGGGCTGTGAGGGCAACGGAAGAACAAAAATGGAACTAGGAAACGATCATAAATGCAGATGAGAAATGAACTGACCTGGAGAAAGGAGGAAGATCTGGACAGTTAAGGGAGCTACTGAAGCCTAAGAACCATGTGTTTAATTCGAGTCCTGACAGAATATTTATGTTTTGCTCTGGTCACCATTACCTACATGAGTGTGGACGGTTTTTAAACAAACTTGATTTAATTAGATTTAAGCTTTTGCCAAGTGAGTATAAAGAAAGAAGAGCAGAAAAATGTTGTGAGTCCATGCAGAGGGACCAATCTAATAATGACAAATTCAGTGACTCGGTTATCTTCATGTCCTAGAGATTTCCCAGTTCAGAATTCGCCTTGGGTGGGCACATGGTAGACTGACTATGGAGACTCTGGATTGGATGGCATTTAATTGGTAGGGAATTATTGTCCTCATGTTTGCCATTCTATCCTTGGAGCAGAGAGGCACTAGGACTGATATTAAAGATATAGGATATGAATTCTACTCTAACTGATGCAACTGACTAATCGAACATATGGAGAAATATGACGAAATAGGGAGCTCAATCCTTTTGTGTTTAGATGTTTTATTTTGCCATTATTTATGACTATAGCATTTTGCCATCTCTTAACCATAAGCAAGAACAGATTTATCCCTGGTTGATAAGCCAAGGCGAAATAGAAATAGATATGAAGGGCCTATGTAGGCTGGGCTTTAAGCTTTCTTTTAAAAATATATTTCTGCATTTGCCTTTTCATTTGGTTTATCATCCTGAATTGAAACTGTCTTCTAGTGTTGAATAAAGATTTGCAATCTCCTATTTTTAAAGGGCTTTGCTTACAGATAAAATTCAGTCTTCTTTTCTGTACTAAGACGTATTACATCTGACAGGTCTTTCACGTTAAGAGCTGAATATGGAATCCCAGGCTGAATCTGCGATTTATGTTGTCCATAAAACTTAAGGCCTTCACCAGCAGAGGAAAAAAAAATCAATCAAGAACTGCTGTAAACAGACCAACCTGACCCCCATCTGTTGGAGTTTACTGCTTTTCCCAGAGAGAAGCACGCTCTTCAGTAACTCCCTCTGATGTTAACAGGAGGCTCTACACAGGATCACAGCCAGCTTCCTCTGGAGTAGGTGGGTATAGGCGTTCACATAGGTGGGAGGGCTTCAGAGTTGTCAAGAATAGCTTAGTATGTCAAAAGGTGGCTCCCCCATCAGATGGATAGCATCTGAAGTTTCATAGTTAGAACATTGTTTTTCTAATCTCAGCACGTCATAATTTTTGCACCACTAAGAGAAAATATAACCTTTGTCATTTTGTGACAGATTGAGATATTAAATAATGGAGTATCCATGTAGGTGACCACAGTAAAGACAGAAAACTCTGGTGTCTAGAGATACCAAATGTACAGGTTTGTGGGTGGCAAAGGCAACAGATGGGTCTGTCAGAGCCTCAGACATCAAGATGGGTTTAGAATTTTGGAGCCTGAAGGAGTCTGTGTGTGAATTAGCCTGGGCTAGAATTCTGCTTAGGTTCAGGGTATCCACTGGTGACTAAGAGAAGGAGCATATGGATAATGGTGCAGGTATAAGGCCAGCGATCAAGTTTGTGGCATATGGTAGCCTTATAATAGAGGCTTTCATCAATTTATTCTCTAATCAAACAAGTGTGTATTGAACATCTATCATTTTCAATCATCAAAAAAAGCACTGGGCCTAGCAGTAATTATTATTCAGTGTGCCTGACATCATAACATAATACATAGTTTACATTGGGAAAGTGCCTGTATGGGTGTCAAGAGCACCACTAGGTAGAAGAGAGATGGCTTTGTGGGTAATGAAGGATGTAGAATTATCAAAACGTCTTCACAGATAAAAGGTATGGGGCTGGAGAGATGGCTCAGAAGTTAAGAGCACTAACTGCTCTTCCAGAGGTCCTGAATTCAATTCCCAGCAACCACATGGTGGCCCACAGCCATCTATAATGAGATCTGGTGCACTCTTCTGGCATACAAGCATACATGGAAGGAATTTTGTATACATAATAAATAAATCTTTTTAAAAAGATAAAGGGTATGCTAACTAACGTGCTAGGCATTCAAGGACATAAGGTTCGTTGGGAGGCAGGTTCTCCCAGTGTCACTGCTCTGTAGCTAGATTTTACAAATGAGAGTTAGGCATGTTAGACAGCAAAGTGAGGGAACTATTCAGTAGATAGTAAATGTTGAGCCATGAGGAGTTGTTTACCAATATTGTATATATTAAGCAGAAAGAGAAGCTTAGAGGTGCTAAATCTCAGTCAAAAGGTGAAGCTAGAGCACGGCATATTTGAGGGAAAGTTACTGACAATTCTAGAGGCTTAAACAAGGATAATAATTAAGAATGTGGTGTGTTAAGCAGGTAAGGGAGGCACTGGAGATTATTTAACTAGATGATGTGATAAGATTAGCATTCTATAGAAAAGTGGAGAATAGGTTACAGGAGTTTATTGTAGAGATAATTTTGGTAATTAATGGAAGAATTGACAAATGTTTAACAGAAAGCAGTAGCAAAAGAAGTGTTGAAATGGAGTCTGGTATTTGAAGAGCCTTGAGAACTGTCCAGGATTAGGGACTGAGAGAAAATGGGTTAAGTAAAGAAGGAGATTCCCAGGGTGTGTGCTCCAGAGAATGACATGTTAGACACAATTTTCCATAATTGTATGGAAGCGTGAAAGAGGGCAGTTGGCACACGAAAGAAATCAGTTTGAAATGTTCAGCAATACATCCAATTTTAAAGGTCTGGAAGAAAGTTGAATATGTGTTTCAAACCTGAAGAATCCATATGTGGACTTGGAGTCATTGAGAACCTTTTAAGAGTTGACATAATAGATCTGGATGTGTTCTTCAGGAAAAACCCATTGAATGTTAAAACCAGACAGTTCAATGATGAGTTGGAAAAGAGATGTTTGAAAAAAATTGGAAAAAAGCAGAGGTGGAAGAAAATCTATAGAATTGATCATCCCAGCAGCTTAGAAGCAAAGAATCTCTCAAAGGAGTACAGGGATAGAAAACAAAATATGATATCAGTGCAGTAGAATCTTATTCAGAGGAACAACCAGGCTTGCAATGGATAAGGGAGGGACAGAGGACTCGATTCTAGCTGAATAACTATTGATATTTGATGGGATGGCTTCTAGGAAACGGAGAGTCAGATTTCTTAGCGGGTGGTCCTTGTAGGTTGACCATGCTTTAGAAGATGGGTCATACCCATGCTTATATGGGCAGCACAAATAGACTCTGTAGGCCACACACACACACACACACACACACACACACACACACACACACACAGAGGCCTCAGGTTGACGATAACTTTCTTCCATAGTCTCTCCCCACCTTAGGTTGTGAGACAGCGTCCCTCACTGGATCTAGAGTTTAAGTTAGCTAAATTTCTGAATGGGCAATAAATCCCAGGAGCTCCCTGTCTACCTGCCCAGTGTTGACATTACAAGTAGACACCACCATGCCTGAATTTTTTCACGTGTGTTCTTAGGGTGGAGACCAGGTCCTCATGGTTGTGTGACCTAAACAATAATATTCTTAATAGAATCCTTCCAGTAAGTTAATGCAGTATGGCTATATTCAGTGTTCACTGCAGAGTCTGAAGCTCTGACTCTGCCCTCTGTTCAGAACAAATCTGTATCCATGGCAGGGTTCATGCACAGACACCAACCAGCCAAGCATATGGCCTCCTGCCTGTGTGCTGTGGGAAGACCTTCTACCTGCAATCTTGGACCCTCAACACTTTTGCTTGGTATATAAAAAATAAAACTGCCAGAGAGGGTGGCAAATGATTTCCTTTAATTCAGTTACTTTTGGTGGCAGTGGGGATTGAACCTGTGTATTTCCAAACACTAGGCAAGCACTCTACCACTGAACTACACCTATAGCCAAGGATAACGAGCAGGGTATTAAAATAAATTGTCATTGATGAGACAATGGAGACCCCAGGTCCTATCCAGTGGTATCTCTCTCCAAGCTGTTTGCTTTTATTCTGAGGTGGTTTTATGATACATCAGAACTGCTATTTTCATAAATCTGCTTTAAGTCTTATTCATATAATTATGATGGAACTGTGACCTCTAATGTCAAGAATAGTTTAAAGTGTTACTTACAGAAACATGCAAAAAAGTATTTACTTTCATAGCCTATCGATCCCTCTGTTGTAAAAGATCAGAGAGAGCAAGAACCTTCAAGCTCTAAAGAACTAATCTGTCTGGAGGTGTTGGAGGGGGATTGGCTGTACTGACCATAGTGAACTTTTCAATAGCTAATGTGATATTTATTAGAGCTCCCTTTAACCAATGTTAGTAATTATAAGAGACACAAAATTCACTATTAATTAGTTCTTCCTGAATTATTTAGAGCTGGCTCTTCAGAGGACAGCCACGCTCAAGGCTGCTGTGCATATCTGGTGTGGATTTGGCCTTTCCTGCTCTTCTTCACCCCAATTCCCACTCGATGAGTGGAAAACCCCCTTTATTGATTACTCTATGAAAGATACGATGTTCTTCTAGGATTCATCTTAATGTGGCTGTTAATTTTGAAGGGAAGAGCTATAATCTCATCTTTAAAGATAAAATGCTATGTCTTTAAAGAAAAAGAAACCAAGAAATTGAAAAGTTCTCAGGTTAAAATGCCATCATCTTTTTCGTTCAGAGAACAGAGCACGCACGGGTCAGGAGATGGCATTGCCCACCCAGCCCTGTCTCACAGAACACCACTGTATACACAGTGCCCCTTCACCTGTCCAGTCTGGTTTTACTCCTCATTTGATTCCTTAGAAAGAACACATAGTAGATGGCAATCATGGGGTGACATCGTTGTCCCAAACTGCACAGGGAGAACACAGCAGGCCCGAGAGGACTATGCCATGCTTCCTAAGGAAACAGCAAAGTTCCCCTAGAGATTTGTTTGCTCAGCACACTCTATCATGTCTGCTTGCATACTTATTCAAAGAGCTCGGCTGGGCTTATTGAAATAGTTTTAAATGACAGGTGGCACTTGGACACTTGTTGGGAATGGAGGAAGCCCTGAATTCACTTAGTCAAAGGCCTGAGTTAATATGTACTGTTCACATAGGCACAGCCAATAGGAGGACCAAGGCTTTGAACTCATGGGAAATTGTCAAAGCCTTTTCCTATGTGGTTCAGGCTTGACATTGGCAAAGCCTTCTTCCTTCTCCACCCCCNGAGACTTCCTACCTAAACTAGGTAGCCCCTCCCACGGTGTTGTCGGTAGTAAACACACAGAGGCTCTGGGTTGTGGTTCCATAGGTACAGCTCCATCAGATCTCACAGGCCACCAGACCCCAGCTTTTCTGTACACATGTCTATCATTTTCTCACTGGCTTGTCTCCCTAGTCGGGTTTCTAGATCCAAGCCTTGTGGGGCATGGAGACATTCTCACATTGGAAAGCTTCGGTGAAGTGACTGGGCACGCCTACTGTGGTCTTTCCTCTGGCTCAGGGGGATTTTTGCATCCACGGTCCAGGTTGGTGGTGTGGTGTTAGCAAAAGTGTATTTTCTGCCATGTTCAGTATTCCTCAGAAGAGGGTTGACAGCCAAGTCTTCTCTCACTAACTCTGCAGTTGCCTGTGCTCGGACAGTTCCATGATGTATGAATATTATGTCTTTATTTCAGGCTGCTCCATATGATTAGAAACAGTCAAAGCACCAAGTCACCTAGAGCCATTGTGCTGGTCTTCACCGAGTGTCACTATGCTATAATGTGAAACTGCTCACAGGTTACACAGAGGCGGTCTGTTCTCAGGCTTGGGACAGTGCCGTGAAGGCCTGTGGCCTCTAATTACTGCGATGAGCACTCCACCTTTTATGGGTCATTTTTATTTCCTTGGTTTGCTTTCCGACTCACAATGGAAAGAGGGAAACAGAGCGGGTGTAATGCAGCTCGATAGAAGGCAAATATGCCATTAGCCTACAGAAGTGCTGCCCGAAGCCACTCAAGAGATTGGGTTCTGTGGTTAGTGTCACCACAGACCACAGCCATCCTCACACACCAAGGTCTGCAGAGAGGTCAAGGTCAGGGCTGGAGGCACTAAGGTGAGGAAGGGGAGGGAGGCTTCTCCCCGGAGATTCTGGGGAGTGGCTCTTGCTGCATTTAGCTGCAGCCTTTAAACTTAACTCATCCAATTCCTTCAGTTTTGTCAGGAAAAGATAAGAAAATGAGGCAGAAACAGAAAACCAGATGTGACAAAGACAGGTTTACCAGTTGTGTGGCCGATTTTAAAATATTCACTTCGAATTTAAAACACACTTTCAGAAAAAGAAGGAAAAGAGAGAGAAACACGGATACCCCCGAGATTTCACCCATCCTGAGGCCAAGCAGAAAGATGACTTAAGCCAAAGGCCTGCACGAGGATCTTAAGACACCCAAAATCCGATTAGTTTCATAATCCAGGGCCTCTTGTTACTAGTTTAGCACTTTAGACTCAGCTGTTCTAAAATCTCTCCCTCTGTCTTCCTCCCTCCGTCATTCATTCCTTCATTCATTTTCTCCCCTCCCATCTTTCCTCCCTTCCTCCCCCTCCCTTCCTCCCCCTTTCTTTCTCCCCCTCCTCATCTCTTCGTTTTTCTCTTGCCTCCCTCTCCTGTCTCCTCCATACTTCTCTTCCTTCTTCTCCTTCTGCTCTCACTTCTACGTTCTCCATCCTTCTCTCCTCCTCCTCTTGGCGCTGCCCTTCCTCTCTTTTGCTCGGTCTTCATATTATATTAAGGAAACTTTTTAAGCTGCTGGTGAGAGAAGCCCATGAAGATGCAGGAGTCCAAACTCTGAGGAGCACACCCGTTTCTAGATGACATCCTTCATCGCTCAGCTGAAGATCCAGGAGCCCGTGTCTCCTTGCTAACTCCATTCTTCATTGACGTGGCTCTCAGACTGCCATCTGGCAAAGTTTTAGCTAAAGAGGAACAACAGTGGGGTATTGGAATGCAACTTCATAAAAGAATTTCTGAAGGGAAGCAGATCTGTTTTAGAGGTTCTAAATTATAAATGTGCCTAACCTATAGGCTGATTTCATCCATCATTCAGTGTTTTCAAGTCCAAATGAAGGCAGTGTTAGCTCTTGTGTTATTGGGTGTTTTTTTCAACATTCACCAATGCATGGGGACAAACAATTTACATATTTTATTCTTTTTGTTCATATAACATTGAAGTATTCAAAATCACATGTACAACTTCCTGCTGGAGTTCAAATTCATGCCCCGGGTTTGGAACATAAGAGGCTTGTAGACCTGGTCAGATTTGTATATCTAAGGAAAATACTGGAATGAGCAGACGTCATGTGAATTGATGTGAAGACATACTTTGTATTCTAACACGGCTTTTTCATTAGATGTAAGATGAACGGAGCTGGCTGCTGGCCTCTGGGAGTCTGTGTGTGCAGATGAGAACTTGGCTTGGATTTTCCCAGACAGACATTGCTCTTAAGTTGCCCCAACAGAAAGGCTTAGCTCTACTGCTGATGAATAGAAGTGACCCAAGCCTCTTAACCCTCAGCTTCCCACCTGAAATCCCTTGGCAACCCCGCTGAGTACATCAATGCCAGTTGACTTTCACAGCTGGAGACCCTTGGAAGATAAGTATTAATTCAAGATATTTTCTGTAGTGGGAAGCTTAATACCTATTTGTGACCCTCGAGGAATAATCTTTAAAGCAAGAGGAGAGATACAAATTCTTACATAGTCCACAGAGAGCATGTGCAAGGAAGAAAGTAAAATTGAGGTTATGTTCTTGTTTAGAAAAGCATCAAAATATTCTAGAAGAGAACAAAAA
>LOEQ01002469.1:100312-115443 GCA_001685075.1 Bramus lutescens
AGGATATAAAGAGAAAAAGGAGACATGCACAACCACAGGTCTGAGTGATTGGGCACGAGAGTCTATGCTCTTGCATTCCAGGACAAAGATTGCACCAGGGAGACACGGAGGAGAAAGGGAAAGAGGGGCAGGTTATTAAGAAAGGAAAAGCAGGTCTCAGGATCAAAGGGTCTAGTGAGCAGAGAAGGGCACCCAGGAAGCCTCGTCACGGCATATACACACCAAGCCCTCACCTCTCCCATTGTATGTGAATCCAGCCCTCTAGGATTACAGCGGCACATACCATCGCGCATGGCATTTTCGGTGGTTTCTGGAGACTGACCTGACATCTTCATGCATGTGTGTAAGCTCTTAACTGGGTGCCCTAGCTCCCAAACCCAGTTTTAAGATTTGTTTATTTTGGTGTATGTGAATGTTTGGCCAGCAGGTATACAAGTGTGCCACACATGTGCCTGGTGCAGATGGAGGCAGAAGAGGACGTTGAAGTAAACTTGCTGGAGGTTGGGAGTTGCCGCGTAGGTGCTGGGAACTGAATCTGGATGCTCGGCAAGAGCACCCGCACTCCTGGGCTCTCAACCGCTGAATCATCTCTCCCGTCCTCATTGTTTTTAAGGACACATACATAGTCAACACTGGTGGTAAGGTGAGCATAGTCAGAGATCATTTCATCCCAGAGAAGGGATAAGAGGAGGAAAAAGAAACAGACAGATTCTCCTCGTGTCAGAGGCGAGCAGTTCCATCAAACCGACCGCAGTCCGACATCAGCCTGGAAAAGCAGCTACTGCTGCATCCAAATGAAGCTCACTGTACAGACCCTGTACAGAGCTAGATCAGCTTGACAGAGCATCGCACCGCTACGCACGCTGGGGGAAGGACTGCTGTGAGCCAGCTGATGCAGGAGACGAAGGGGACCTCGGGTAATGGAGAAGTCAGTTGTTAGACACAGAAGAGGGGCATCCTCCTGCCTCCAGGACAAGCAGCAGGGGTGGAGGACCAGGATCCCGGCTACTCCTCACACAAGCTGCTCCTTGTCCTTAGGAACAGTTTTTCTGCCTTTGTACTTGGCATTTGCTTGTCTAGCTGTGTCTCTGAAATTTTCATGTAGCTTGATCTGTTTCTTAGCTTGAGTAGAATAATTATGTGTGTATTTTTGTGCGACTTCGTTATTTTTCAAGTTATACAGACATTATTGTGGCTATTAGATATGATTGTAGGTAGATCTTTCTAGAAGACTGTCTCCCACACTTCTGGACTTCTCCCTGGACTTTGTGGCCTCCGATTCAGCACCTGGCAAATGTGTCATGGGCAGTTTAGCTTTTGCTTATAGACAGATATATCTCCGCAGCAGGTTCAAAGCTAAGACTACCCGAGAATAAAAATGCATTTCTAAGAATGGGAGCAGACATGCGCAGAGGCTCACATGCACTCACACTCAAGCTCACACACCCACATCCACATGTTCAAATAAACCCATCCACTCACACACAATCATGCATTCATACTTATATGGGCACTCGCCTACACGCCCATTCACATGTGTAGAGTCACATGAGTCCACACACACACACACACAATTGCACTTACACACTCATGCTCTCACACACACTCACCCCTTCCACACTTCCACGGGCATTTGTTTCCCTGTTGTCCTCCTCCGTCACCAGGTCTCGCCTCTGGCTTTCCTGGAGCTCTCTTCATGTATGAAGCAGCACACTGCAGGCCATCAGGCACGTCACTCCTTCTGCTCCAGGCAGGGACACTGAGAATCCTTGTGGCGCGAGTGTCCTCAAGTGGTGGTGTGAACCATGCTATAAAAAAATGAAAGCCGATAATCGGTGAGGCCACCACACTGGGGGACAGTCACATATTTGGGAGTCTCTTCCCAGTCGGCACCTTTTTGAAATTATTTTGTGTTAAGCCTTTTGGTTTGGGCTATGTCTCCAGAATGGTTTATTGGATTAAATTAATTCATGTAACATACAATAATATGATGTTTTATTTTCAATGCTTTTCTCCATTAAGGCATAACCAGTGTTGGGAGAAATAAGTGTTCAGTCTGATTTGAACTGCACGCCGCGTACGCTTGTACCGAAGCTCCTATGGACATGGTCATGTTTCTGTATCATTTACAGAAACAGTCTTTTGTCAAAAGGAATGAATACATACAGTGGAAGCATTATTGTTCCTGAAGAATTTCAGCTGAAAGGCAGCATTCTCTGTGTGTTATCCCAAAGCATTTATGGTATGCAATGAGAAAGGAATGCTCAATGTGTCCATGTAGAGGGAGCTGGTACAAGGAGGACAGATGATTAGGAAAGAGAGGTACCAGCTTTGCCCCTCCCCCGCCCGGGTCTTTGAAAGGAGTGGCCACCAGAGGGCGCCAGATCCCAGGTTTGTGTGGAGGATTCTTACAGGCTGGGGGTAATTGACGCTTACTCATTGCCAGTGAAGCAGATATGCATATATTAAAAGCCAGAAATCATCACAGATTATATAGTCTGTTTAAATTCTTGAATAGAGGCCATTAAACAGTAGCTTTGATTTTATTAGATGATATTAAATTTATAAGAGAAAATTATATTTGTAGATGTAAAGTCTTTTGTGTGTATATATGCAGTGGCTGTGCACATACTATTCTTCCAAGAGAAAGAGTTCCACAGCTAGATGTTTTCCCAGAAACTGTGTGTGTGTGTGTGTGTTTGCCTGTGTGCATGTGTCCTTATCTGTACGTGTTGGAGGGTTTGAGAATGTTGTTTTCCCACCTTTGAATCCCCTAAATACAAATGGAGTTGGAAACAGGAGGTGCCAGCCTAATGCAGCGGGCAGGTCTACCTGGCAATCAGTGCACAAATAGCTCTGCGAGAAGCCCCATGCCGGAAGGGCTGTGCATTCTGCTGCCCAGTGTGTGGCAGCGAACCACTCCACAGCAGGAAGCAGGCTGCTGCCGAATGCTCACTTCATTTTCCCAGTGGTGAGATGCAGGTTTATTATTTACCACGTATTGCTGGTATCCCTGCAATTATCAAGCTCCATGAGCAACGTGCACCGCACAGCGGCCCCACGATGTCACCCTGAGTGTGGCCTAGAATGCTGGCTGCTGCCCAGATGTTCTCTGCACAGCAATGGTGTGTGGCAGGCATCCATCTCTGAGCATCAGCAAGTGAACGGGCAGAAGGCACAGAACGGCTNGTGCTACTGAGGCAGCAGCCACGCAGACGACATGCAAAACTCCAAGGTGCTGTGGGTGGAAAGCCAGCCAGGGAAACAGGTAGACACTTTTAAAATTTGTTTTATTTTTTCTTGTTTATTTATTTATTGCATTGTTTTGTTGTTTTGAGTCAAGAATTCAGGTTGCCCTAGAACTTGCTGTGTAGTCCAGGAAGACCTTGAAGTCGGGATCTTTCTTCTTCCAAATCCAGAATGTTGGGAATACAGGAATGAACTCCACATATATCCTTCAATTTTTTATTTTATGTACTTTTTCCTTCCAGGGATTGTAACCAGGTCCTCATGTGTTGTTAAGAGTCTATGATGTCACTCAGATACACCCATGCCCGCAAAAGGTATTTTGCAAAATATTCTTTATCCCTAAAGGTATTTTTAGAGCGCACTGTTGCTCTCAAGTAAAGGTTTTGAAGAGACTGAGGGAATCAGCCAAGGAAACAGAGAGAAGCCCAGCCCTTCAGTGCTCACAGATAAAGCTGCTGATGTACAGCTGGATTTTGCTGTGTAGATTTCAATAATTTAATTTGGCCTTTGATACTTAAAAACACTGCTGATTTTTTCCAGGGTGAAGGGACTCCTTCATGAAAAATGCTCAGCCGGCCCCCAATCCAGACACCATGGAGGCAAAGAAGTAAGACCCAAAGGTGTCTGAATCCTGTCCTCCCATGTGAGCACCAAGTTCACCCTCTGGAGGATGGGCCTAAGCAGCTTCATCCCAGAGAAAGGAGTTACAAACACAGGATTTTCAAATGAACACAAACACAGCTTGGGTGGAGTCCACACATGGCATGGCACCCAAAGGAGACCCTTCCCACCTGCACCCATGGCCTCTACTTCTTTTGGAAAACACGGGGTAAATTTTAGACTTAACCTTACACAACTATCTCACAGATGAAATCGATGTCATAATTCTTTTCCTCAAAATTAGAGCCTGGGGACAGAGTCTCCTGATGAACTCGAGGCTGTGAGGCTGCCCATATGGCATTGCAGTGGGGAAAGACGATTTGTGGTTACAGGGTGCATTATTAATTATGCCAGGGGTTCCTCTGGGACATGTTGCTCATGATTTACAGGGATTCCAATAAAGAATTTCAAGCAAGGTCATCCTATGAAATGTGAACAGCTTGGTGGGATGTTGGCCCTAGAGATTCCCTTTTCCCCCTGGAAATGGACCTTGGATATACGAGAAGGACCCGTGAAAACCCAGAGATGGGGAAGAAGCAACTAAATTCCAGAGGAAATGTACAAAGGAAGGAGCCGAGATCCACTCTGGGGTGCATAGTGCCCTCCAAGTCATTGACCATCTAGAAGTCCCAACCATGATATTCTTTGATGCTATCATCCTTTCTAGGCTAATAAGAGGCCACAGTGGATGAGGAAGGACTCTATTTTGGATGACTGGAGTCCTTGTAGAGTCACACAGAGACATAGTCACCGAGAAAGCTAGCAAGGTTCAGTGGAATCCACTGATGGTATCTGGGTGAGTTCACCATGCCCTGCTCTCTTTATCCCTCGTTAGGGACCCACGTGTACATCTGTAACAGCTGAGAAGTCAGCTTCATGGAGTTCAGGATATAAGCATAGCCTGTGCTACGTCCTGTAAGCTGTCCCTGGAACACCTATGTGACCTTTCAGATTGGCTAGGCACTGGTGACCAGGGGCACTGGGGTACATTCTCCTAGTGGAGATGTCTTTTCACTCGTGACCAGGGGCACTAGGGCATACTCTCCTGGTGGAGATACCTGCTTACTCTCACAGCGTATGTCTGTGTGATTCCTGCTTTTCATATCCATGAGGGCTGCAAGCTGAGACCGATAACTGTTTCTCTGAAGGTTCCTTTAGGAACCCTCAGGGATGAAGTTAAGTGAGAATCCAAGCCAGAGTATGAGTGAGCTCCTAATGACACTTTAGCTGGTGCCAAAGAGCCCCATGCCACCAATGACAAAGGTGGGGTGTGGCTAGGATTCCCCTCCATTGACATCTACAGAGTCTTTCCAGAAAAACTGAGCACATGGGCGACCATTTCCTCTCTGACACCTCTATTCTTAAGCTTTATGCTGGACATTTTTCAAATGCATTGAGTAAGAACATAAAAAGCTAAGGGCAGCTCAATCAACTAATTAATCTGAAAAGGTAAAACTTTCCTGACCAAGAAATGCATCCCACCCTACTCCAACACTGGATTTTCTCCCCCTTCAAAGCCTCTCTGCATCCATCTTTATTGTTATCTTTCCCCCAAATATGCAATTGTCACTCTTGCCGTGTGGCACCGTGAACATCTCCTTCACTTGGTCCAACCGTCTCGGATTGGACCGGGGATGCCAGACTGTGTCTAAAGAAGCTGAAGGACGGGGGTACAGCATGGAAGATACCAGTAGAATGGAGCTGGATACAAGATAAGCTGAGGATGCTCACTGCACGTGTAAGACATGGTCTGGTATGGAGGCAACCTTCCCCCCAGTGTGGTTAATGCTCGTGTCCTTATTAGTCACAGAGGAAGCAGGCCTGTGTTTATGACAGCTGCCTCAGTAGGTAATGGCAGACCTATCTGAAAACCCCTTCACCATGTGACATGAACGCCTTCCATACTCTCACCCTACAGCAGCCAGCAGCATGGGCGGTCTCTCTGTGGGAGCCCAGCCTTAGGGCCCTCTGAACACTGCCCCAGGGTGTTAGCTCATCCTAGCAGCCTGGCCCAGCCCAGGAAGGCTGCTCTGCTGCCGGTGTTNNNTTGGCAGCTATTTCAAATCAGTGGTTGAACTTTTCTTTGAAAACAAAGGTTTATAGGAATTGAGAATTTCATATTTATTTCATATTTATTCTACCTTCTCTCCTTAACCCTTCCCAGCTGCATCTCCACTCCCTATCCCCACAACTGTATGTCCTTTTTCAAAAAACTCAGTAACTTGTGAACTTTAGCTTGCACTGTCCAGATGTGGGTGTGGGCCATCCGGTGGAGTATGGACGACTAGGAACTGCACTCTTAAAGATGCTTCTCCCTCCCCAGAAGCCATCAATTGTCCATAGCTCCTCAGTGAGGGGTGGGGGCTCATGAAGCCCTTCCCACTTCTTGCTGGAATGTCAACTAGCTTGACGTTGCTCCTCTTTTATAGACAACCACAGCTGCCCTGAGTTGTAGGTGCAGCCCTGATATCACTGTTTGGCTCTGGTCCCTACCTCCTCTGGCTCTTACCCTCTTTCCCTTTCAAAGGTAAGAGCCGAGTGCAAATGCTTTGTAAACAAAGCTCTGTGTGTGGGGGGGTGACATCAGAGGAAACCTGAGCAGTGTTTGCAAATGGAGACCTTGAGGCGGTCACCAGCCTGCCCGCCCCTCAACTCAATCACCTATTATGTGAAGAAGCTGTTGGAGCTGTTTTCTACTCTATCAAGGTATCCCAGTGCTAAGTAGATTGCTGGCTCCAGCCCAGGGACAACAAAGCTGTGTTGCCTACATGGCCATAGGCAAGAGGGACCCCTGGGCAGCCTGGCACCCAGCTTCCTGGGAGCAGCCAGCACTTGATTTGCAGGCAAACGCTGGCAGTGGGCTTCAGAAGAGCACGTTTTAATGAGCCCACATTATGATACTGTGTTTTAAGTGGTAGCTTTTAGCTCTTCACAATTATGTTC
Organism: Bramus lutescens; assembly: GCA_001685075.1. Lineage (NCBI taxonomy): Eukaryota > Metazoa > Chordata > Mammalia > Rodentia > Cricetidae > Bramus > Bramus lutescens. The sequence continues at coordinate 107,165 of LOEQ01002469.1, forward strand.
ACTAATTAGAAGCATATGACCAGGCAGGTTGCCTCCCAGCTATAAATCATAACATATATTCATAGTTGCATGAGTTTTACCTTCTGCAAAGCATTCCTTATGCAAACAGTAATATTTGGTATGTCATTAGCGTATAGAGGCAATTAATTCTCAACATGATCAATGGCAAGAATGTCCTTTCCCTCCATATCTGGTTTATTTATGTGTTCCCATTAATTATGCCTAATTTTCTGTTGGCACTTTTCTTCCTAATGTAATTCAATTTAAGCATATCTTTCTGGAGACTTATTAATAGCTAGGGTCATTTATATTGTGTAGCACAAATATTTTATAATCCACTAATCTTGACAAAAAGGCAATGGCTTCCTAATAAAAAATGTATGAGGAGTAATGGTCCCCTATTAATAACTTATTAGGTCAGATCACACAGTTTGGAGTGTCTGTTACACTTTAATTTTATCAGATCTCTTCCTTTGGAATTCACCATGCTTGTCTTATCTTTTGATTGTGGTGAGTTTTAGCTGTCCTCCTGCCCCAGTGGTCCAGGTGATGCTCCCTGGCTCTACCCATGCAGTAGAAGGTAAAGACCTCAGGCTTGGACCCTGAAATTTCCTCAGAGAAGAGTGAAGCCTTCTGTTCACCTCACGGTCCTCTTCTTTGCTTTACCAGTGAGGCTAGACACCCCCCACACTCACATATAGACACACACATACACATACACATACATACACATACATACACTTAACACACACACATATACACAATGCACATAATACACACACACATACACACATACCTACACACATGCACACACATACACACATATACACACAATACACACATATACACAATGCACATAATACACACACATACACACATACCTACATACATACACACAATATACACACATACACACACATATACACACACATACATACACACATATACACACAATATACACACATACATGCACATACAGACATATACCTACATATACATACAAACATATACACAATATAACACACACATACAGACATATACCTATACATGCTTACACACACACACACACACACATACACACACAGAGGAAATTCAAGCATTATACCAGGAGATTTGTAGACATCCCAAAATGGACCTATAGACTTCCTAGGAAGCAGAGGAACAGAATTGGTGACTTGTAGTTAAAATCTGTTTGTGTGTTCTGTCTGTATGTCCTGGCTAATAATGAGTGGGAGGGGAACTCTATTTTCTGAAATTGCTGTGCCATGGCCAGAGCTGAAATAACCAAATTCTTTAATCTAAGGCTGGGGTGACAGCTCAGTGGCTAAGCACTTGCTGATATGTAGCTATTAGACTTTAGAACCTCAAAGCCCACTTAAATGCTGAGTAGGCACAGTGCTCCACCTATAATTCCATATGGGTAGAGACAGGGGTTTCCTAGGGAACCTGGCGAACAAGATGAGCCGTATCTATTAGCTTGGGGTTTCTTTGAGGGATCCTGCCTCAGTGAATAAGGTGGAAGACAGATTAAGGATGAGTTTCAACTTGGGCATCCATATGTATGCACACCCACGTATATGGGCGAAGGAGTACACGTTTACCCACAAGCATACAAACACACATACACCTATCTACACCACACACATGTGAAAATAAACATTGGAGAAGAAATAATTCTTTAACCTAGACATAAATACATTTCCATCGATTGATCTGGTGTGGATAAGGCAGAACCCTTGTCTACTGGTGACATTAGATCTGGAGAATGGCAAGGTGTGTTCAGGGTTAGTGACAGGCATTTTAGGAGAGATGTTAAAAAAATCTTTCCATCCTTCAGTGAGAGAGCTGAGTTAGGTTAATCGGAAGTCTCTTTCAAATGTGGTTTTGTGTGACTGTGAGTCTGATAAAAATGTGTGTATGTCTGTGTCTTAGTTAGGGTCTGCTACAGCTGTGCAGAGACACCATGACCATGGCAACTCTTATAAATAAAACATTTAATTGAGAATGGCTCACTTAAAGTTTCAGAGGTTCAGTCCATTTGGATCATGAAGGGGAACATGGCAGCATGCAGGCAGACTTGGAGCTGGAGCCAAGTGTGCTACATCTTGCAGGCAACAGGAAGCTGACTGATGTCACACTGAGGGAAGCTTGAGAAAATGAGACCTCAAAGCCCGCCCCCACAGTGACACTCTTCCTCCCAGAAGGCCACACCTCCTAATAGTGCCACTCCCTTTGTGGTCCATTTTCTTTCAAGCCACCACAGTATAAAAGGAAAGCAAAACATTATGACTTCCCTATACCTGTCTTTTAGGTGAGAGAGACTGATTGAGAGGAATGGCTGATGAGGAACCGGGGAAAAGGGATGACAGACCTGTGATGATGACATTGGACCCCATGATGTTCCCAGCACTCCACGGAAGAACTGCTTAGACCGTGGCTAACACACCTGGAGAGTTACTTATTCAGTGTGATGTTATCTGGTTGATAACATGTGGACTAAATGTAGACTAAGCTACCTCTTTTCCAGTGTATTTCTTTCATGGCAGGCAGATAAATCAAGAATTCCTTCTTCTTCTTTTTTTCTAAATTTTTCTCACATTTTATTTATTTATTTAGTGTGTCTGTATATACATACCTGTATGCACATATGTTGAACATGTACAGATGAGGGCACAATTTGTGGACATCAATCCTCTTCTTCACCATGTAGTCTCCAGGGATTGAACTCAGGTCATCTCCAACCTTCGTGTCAGGCACTTTGTCCCCCTGAGATAATTCTCTGACCTCAAGAAAAGATTTGAAGATAGTTGGGTGATATTCATAGCAACTTAAGTTGTCTCGGAGGCTTCGCGATAAAAGATGAACAAGAATGCTGTGATGGGCTTTGTTGTCTACTCAACTGGACATGGAACCTCCTAGAAGACACACTTCTGGACAGGCCCATGAGAATATTTCCAGAGAGGACTAACTAAGGAAGGAAGACATACCCTGGAGCCACACCATAAGCTGAGGCCTAAATTGCACACCAGCAGGAAGAAGAGAGCTAGCCAACAGTCCGCTTCCCACCTCTCTGCATCCTGTTCCCCTGAGATGTGAGCAAGCTGCCACAGGGACTGTGCTCTCAAACGGTGAGCCAAAATAATTTCCTCCTCCCTTAAATTGTTTATTCTCAGGTGTGTGGTCGTAAGCATGAAAAATGACAAATTTGAGTACAACATCACATTCAATACCACATTTGTTCATATGGTTAATATCTCTTTGACAGGACACATAATTTGGAATACTACATGGGTCAAACATCATCATGAAAACAGATCCAACTTATTTTATTATCATATTGGTTGGGTTTCAAAGAAAAGCCTTTAGCCAAACATCTACCCTGAGATTAATTTCTATATTCTTTAAAGATATTTTACTTTGGTTTTATATTTTGTATTATATTTACTGTCTCCATCTTCACTGTAAATTCAGGCATTTGAGCCTGGAAATATAGTTCAGTGGTAGGATGTCTGCCTACATGTGAAAGACCCTGGTTTCAATCTTTAGCATCACAATAAGTAAATTATCAGGAAAACAAAAAGCAAGCATTTAACAATAAATATTATGATGTCCTGAAGAATTTATTGAGTTAAGTGCATTGGGTAGTATTCAATAATATGATAGGAGTGTGTATATTACACTCAATGTGTGTGTTTCTTCCCAGCATGCTCATCATTTGGACAGAGGCAGTCATATTAATAATCTTTCTAAGACTCTCCCTCTCTGGATTTGCCCACAGGTCTCCACACCGTTCATCCTCTCGATGAGTAGGAACAGTGGTTCTAGGTCACATGACATAGAGGAAAGGAAGCCAGGTAAGAGCTCAGTTCTGTGAAAGATCCGGGATGTCAGGGACCGGCCTCGACAAAAATACCTCTTGCCAGGGTAAAGGCATGGGGATTCAGAAAATATTAGTATAAAGAATGTGAAGATGCGAATAAAAATAATAAAATGGAGACACATATAGGATAGTATCAGGAGGGAATTCCAGTGAGGACTGAAAATTTGCCTGCATTTAATTTCCAACTACTTAAAATACCCTGACCCCAAAAGGTAGGAGTAAGACAAAATACCGCATTAACAGGATACAAGGAAATGAACATGCCATTTGGAGGTCACAAGCTACATTCAAAGTTAAACATTCTGTTGCTAGAAGAAAACAAGTCACGTTTATACCTTGGACCAAAACAGTCTGTAGGCAAACTACTCCCTGGGTAGAATCCCAGGTTATCTCCATAAAGGGTACTGGAACTTAGTTGGATCCTTAGACATCTGTTTGAGATAGGAACAATCAGCTTCTCTATTCCTGGAGCACAAGGGCTGGCTCCTAGCCACACCTGTTGTCAATAATCTTGAGAGAGCAGAACTCTCCGCTCTACGGCTAGGGGGTGCTTTGTGTGAGGAAGAAGTACAATAACCTTAAAGGAACTAGATGTAAGTTCCAACTCTCTGACCTTTGGTCAACATGGAAATAAACTCACATTTTCGGGCCTCCACACTGGTACTCTTCTCTGACAAGTGCACCCACACCCTGTTGTCTTTCTGGGGACACCAATCAGTCCCTTTGCCCTTGGAAACATCTGTTTCTGTGCTCAACTTCATTTGGGTAGTGAACAGTCACACTCAGTTCACCTCAGGTCAGAACTACTTGATGGATATGATGTCATCTTTCATTTAAAACAGAACAATTAAGCAAAGGAGAGCAACAGTGCAGACATGAGAGCAGGCAGGGGGTCAGGAGACAAGCTGTGGGCTGTTGCTGGAATGGGATGATCAGTGGATTGCAGGACTTCCACACATTGGGACAGATTTACCAAGCAAAGAGGCAGAGGACACGGGATGACCAATGTACATGCTGGAGAAGGACAAGTAGGTGTTTTAACAAGAAGACATGAAAGGAGTGTCAGATCCACATAATTGTGACCTAAGAGATGATTTCATTGTAACCTCTGAAGGTTTGTAGGGCAGGAACACAGCTATGCTCAGATATATGCTCCACAATGCTCAGAAGATACCAGGACCAAGTGAAGTTGTTTATCTCCTAACAGAGGGAGGGCCTTATGAAAAGCTGGGTGTGGTTGGTCACAGCTCCATGGGAAGAAAACAGTGCTGGGGAAAATATTATGAAGAAACAGTTTGCTTGGAGATCAGTAAGGGAAGAAGAGCATGGGAAAGAAACAGAAGTCAAAGGTGATGTTAATGGTGATGGAGGGAAAGTGAATCAGCGATGTTGGAAAAGGGAGCCGGGATATTGCAAAGAGAGGGAAAGAGGCATGGGGAATGCCTGTGGAAGGGAAAGGATAGAAAGGGAGGGGCGGGGAAGGGAGGGAGGAGAGAGAAAGGGAAGGGAGACCAAGGAGAGACCTCAGATCCAATCACCAAATCACCCAGTAGGTGTGCTCCAGAGGAGAAGCTGCCCTGCTTTGGAAGAAGCACCCCACTCTTTCCAATGGAAAATGGTTGTAGTTGGAGCCTCCATCATGTCTCCTTCACAAGGGGCTGTTTAAATCTTTGCAGCCAGTAGTTGACGTGAACAGAGGGAGAGCTATCAGTAAACGGACTGTGAAGAATGCCATTGGTTGGAGAACTAAAGACAATGAGGAGAAAGCAAGAGCAGAGAGTACAGTAGACCCCAAGTTCCTGTTTTGGGTTTTGTTTTTCGGTCAGCTTGAAGCAAGCATGAGTTGTCTAGGAAGAGGGATCTCAGCTGAGAAAATACCTGCATCAGGTTGCTCATAGGCAAGTCTGTGGAATATTTTCTTGATAAAGATTGATGTGGGAGCCCAAGATTCTGTCAGCAATTCCGCTCAAGGACTGTGGTCCTGGGGAGTAGAAGAAAGCACGCCGAACAAGCCTTGGAGAGTAAGCCATAGCACTATTCCTCATGATCTTAGCTTCGTTTCCTGCCTTGAGTTCCTACCCTGGTTTCTCTCACTGATGGAGTAGGACCTGAAAGTTGGAAGCTGAAATCAACCCGTTCTTCTACAAGTTGCTTTTGGTCACAGGGTTTCATCACAGCAATAGAAACCCTAACTGAGACGACAGGGATCAAGATGGGGCAAATATAGAACCCAGGGGATGCAGTGGAGGCTGATGCTAATCTGCTGATCAGTTGAAAGCCGGAGAGCTAGGGTCAGGAATATTTAGCTGACAGTTTAGTTCCTGGGAATCTTTGGGAGGGAATTTTAGAAAAGAAACAGAAACGTCAAGCTAGAGAGAACTCAAGGAATCCTGGCTCAGGGGGAGGGGAGATCAATAGAAACCCCAGACTGGGCCTCTGTTTTGTCAGAAAGAACAATGTGTTAGGAGAAGAAGCAAATTTGGCCAGTAGTAATGGACCAGCAAGGAAGTCTTTCCCCTACCTTTCTCACCGTCTTGAAGATATGGAGCTTGAAAGTGGGAATCAAGTAAAATGAGAGGAGCCATGTATGGGTCAGACTCTGACAGTGTGAGGAGAAGCCACACTAGGCCACGTGTTTGTGAATTTATTCCCTGGGAAATAAAGGTGTCATTACTGCAGTGCCCCATGGCAGTGTGCCTCAAAGCTGGGCGGAGGAGACCGCGTCTCACCCACTCCTGTGTGGTGAAGACCTTAGGTGCTAGGTGGAAGACTTAGCTCTGGAAAGCTGGGCTTGCCTCTCGGAGTATGTTTCAGAGGCAAACTGAAGGAGTGTGGTGCATGGTGACAGGAGCCATGATGCATGGGGACAGGGCCCGTGGTGTGTGGTGACAGGGGCCATGAGCTGCTTGGCACAATGTGGCTGAGGTCCAGAAAGAGGAATAGGTGTTTTGTCTGGGGCATTGATTCAGAAAATGGGACAGAAGTCCAGGGACCCTAAGTCTTGGGCTTTATCTAGGATATTCCTGAGTAATGCTAATTACAGCATCTGGGTGGTGAAGAACCCATTACTTGCAACAGGTGCTTTTGGGCCCGTGGAACACACATTCATCCTTTATCTCAGAAAGTCAGATGTAACTGCAAACAAGCTAATGGGCTGGAGAGGTTGCTGTGTGAGGTAATTTGAGACCACAGTGGAAGCAGTCCATTCCCAAAGAAGTCAATTAAAGGGGCTTTGTAGACTGGTGGGTCCCATCAGGACCCGGTGTGTGGACCTGGCAAGGTGAGGGTCTCAGGTCCTCACTGCCCAGGGTCTCGCTGACTGCCAGCTTTGATGCATGTTGAATTGTGACTTGGGATAAACACAGACCACAGCGTCACTGGCTGAGTTTCCTCAGACCTCAGTGTGGCTGTATGAAACCAAATGGAAGAACCATAGTAAGCTCAGGCATCATGGTTTGGTGAACAGGTAAGGTGGCAGGGCCATTGTCAAAGGCTCCCCTACTTAGGAGGTTCCGAGAGTGACAGCATTCATTAGCCTCTGCAGCCATGAGCTCTCCTCAGTGCAGGGTCATAAAGTGGCGGTCAAGTCACCAGGAATAATACATAGTAAGGCTCTCAGGCTGGCCTGGGGGCTGCTGAGCTATGCAAAGACCGGACAAGGATGTGTGCCTATTTGGTGGGAACTCACACAAGACCTAACACTAGTATAATTAACCTGGAAGGAACCAAAGCTAAGATGTCTAACTCAGTCTCTCAGTTGTGGTCTGAAGAAGGAAGCACCTTGGTTACTGCTTCATGGTTTCAGACCATAAGGATGCTGGGAGGGCGGGAAAGAACAGACGTGAAACTCTTAGAACACCACTGCTTCCAAAGGGAAACAGCTTTACACTGAGAAGCTCACACCTCAGGGATAGGCTCTTCCCAACAGACTTGGATGTGCTCATTGCATTGTGGTACTCCAGGAAAAAAGACATTTTTATTCAAATGAGTAACCCTCGGTGCTCGAATGCCCCCTGGTGCATTACTCCCCAGATAGACATGCGGCTAAGATCAAAATACAGAAATGGTCTCCTCTCAGCTTCTCTTCCTCTGGATTATGAGAGCAGAGATTTGGTCATTTTCCCACAATTTTCCATTAATGGTATTTTCATCAGAGTAAGTTATACATGAAATTGTAATTCCTACTAAAGACTTTGCAGCTCACTAGTATACATATTTTAAAACATAAAACAAAAGGTCAAAAGCAGAAGACTCATCTTTCCTTGACTGAGAGCATTTCAAGGAGGCACAGCAGCCACCCACAATGCATTTCTTGAACATTCAGACTCCAGAGTCTAGGCCACTACACATGTGATGTAGGAGGGTCTTCTATCTATCTGTTGCTTTCATTGGTTAATTA
>LOEQ01002469.1:119354-136253 GCA_001685075.1 Bramus lutescens
AAACTCAGTAGATGATGAAGCAGACAGACAAGTGGCCCAGGCCTCATTCCAGGACAGGATAACGGACCCTTTGTCCGAGGACAGGGATCTGCTCTGCTCAGGCCCAAGCAGGGAGGGTGGTGGCAGCGGGGTGGGCAGCTCCCGGGGACTCTACCTGCAACAAGTGTGTCCATCCTTCTCGTTCTTTCTTCATACACAGGCATATCTGACAGTTGATTAATAAAGGGGGGGCTGAAGAACAGAAAGCATACGGACTAATTTCTCAAGCAGTGCCTTGTTTAGGGCCGCCTGAGGTCTAGGCAAAAGGTTATCCCCCCCTACCCAGTTCTGCTGTCTAGACCATCTTTGTCACTGAGACAGAGACCAGTGACCTCTTAAATGATTCTCAGCTCCAGGGTTGCTGCTGCATTAAAAAAACAGTGTTGGGTACCATCATTTTATCATATAAAATTGCAAGGGAATAAGGTTTGGAAAACTCATGATAAATTGTGGTTCTGTAAAATATTTCAGTGTTTTGTATAACAATGACCCACAATCTAAAGACCATCTGAAGAAAATTTTAAAAATTATTTGAGTTGGCTTCTGTTAAGAAATACTTTTAGAACCATGGATGGAGTTCAGTTGTAGAATAAATGTAGATTTATACATTTCCTGGAATATATAAATCCATGGGTTTGAGCCTCAGAACCAGCAACAGAACACAAAACGCCAAGGGGGAAAGAGGCCAACACGTACACCATTTCCTGGGGTTTAGTGGAGAAGTCATAGTGATGGATTCCTCAGGTCTGCCTTCGAAGCTGCAGCTCCTCTAGCCCGCAACGCCGCATTCATAGTAGAGCATGCAGGAATCGGAGGGAAGGCAGCATCCGGCATGGTTCTCATGTGTTTTCTCTACCTGACCCGAGTCTGGCCCACACCAAAGCAGTCAGAAACAGACTTGAAGCCCCAGCACTTGGAATGGGGGAGATAGGAGGATCAGGAGAAAAAAGTCAGTCGTCTTAGGGTGCATAGTGAATTTGAGGCCAGCCTAGACACAGGAGGTGTTGTCATTAAAGATCAGGACAGAAAGGGGAGGGGAGAGGAGGGGAGGTAAATTAAGATTCCTGATCTTATAAGATGTGCATTCGGGCTAGAGGTGGCCCTGGGGTGGGTGCTCTCATCGGCCTTCAGGATCTGTCCACCTAGTCAGGATGATTCTATACAGGGTGCTCTCATAGGCCTTCAGGATCTGTCCACCTAGTCAGGATGATTCTGTACAGGGTGCTCTATCATAGGCCTTCAGGATCTGTCCACCTAGTCAGGATTATTCTATACAGGGTGCTCTTATGGCAGAAAGCACTACTGGGAGCCCTCTTGCTCATGTTCCCACTGCCCTCTGTCTCCCCATCGCTGACTGACACATGGATAGTCTTCCATTGTTGTGCAAAGAAAGAAGGCAAGAGATCATATTTATAGACTGAGAATATTACACTTAATGTACTGGATGCAAAACCCATTACAGACACAGGAATTTGATTAGAGCTAGAGGACTACCCCCTCATAAACACGGGATGTGGCTTTTTGAGTTTATATTTGCACACACACACAGACACATATACATTTACACAAAGCCACATATGTAATGCATCATGTACACCCACTACACACATGTGTGCAATATACACACATCATATATATGGTACACTGATAATATAAATAATAAGAAGAGCAGTAACCTGAGAATACAGTATTTGAGAACGCCCTTGGAAGTTAATTTCATTCGTGTCTTCATTGAGACAGTCTTGCATATATTTTCTCTCAAGTCTTTGTGTAAGAAGTTAATAATAAAATATAAAGTAAAGAATGATACCTGGCTGCTTGAAGCTGAGGCTTAAATAAACAGTATCCAAATCATTGTACAAGCAATGCTTAGATTATGATTTTGACCTATACTAAGCCTACCAAATCATAGTTTATTGGAGATGAAAATAGCTAAAATTTCTTTCTCTGTTATTGGTTAGTTTTTGTTGTTGTTGGTTGCTCTTTTGCTTATTTGCACAGAGTTGTATCTTCAGCCCTTCTGGCCTGTAACTCATGATGTAGCTCAGGTTGACCTAGAACACTAGAAATTCTCCTTCTTCAGCTTCTCAAGTTCTGCAAGTACAGGAGTGAGATGAATATTTGGTTGTTGGTTTTCTTTCTGAGTAGTCTGGCCTAAACTTTCATACTGATGTCCTAAATGAGGCCAGGACAAAGGCATTCATGCTTGACAATCTATGCCACAATCTGACTCTGCAAACATAACATGGGATCTGGATTGCATTGTAAAACTTTAGTCGGTAAAGCTAATACCTCTGCTTACCAATATCTTGAGGAGTAAAAATTAACTAGCAGTACTCTGATTAGACAGTCTCTTTCATCTGGGTGTCTGACATTTTACTGTAAAGATCACTTATGTAAAGACTGGGAAGGTGGTTCAGAGGGTAAATGTGCTTGCTGCCAAACTTGAGGACCTACGTTCAATACCTGAAACCCTCATGTGGAAGCAAAGAACCATCTCCACAAAATGTTCCTTGACCTCTACATTTGCATCGTGGCACACACATATATATTCACACACATGCACACAGCACACACACACAAAATGAATAAACATAACAATGATATTTTTCAAGACTGTAAAAAAGATCTCTTATCTAGAAAATAAGCAATCATATTTTTATTGAGTCTACACATACTCCTTCCTGTTGTCTTTTTCTTTGCATTTTATTTTTGACTTTCTTCCTTTCCACCTTGTTGACCAGAGAGATGATGCTGCCTAGAGGTGGGGTACTTGGAGGCTCTTTCTTACAGGGTACTTAGCATTGAAATCATGCTGCCCTGAGTTCTGAGTGATTTTCGTCTTCCTTGACATTCCAAACTCTCTTTTGAGGGTGATTTTTTTGGTGCCGCATTGTTCCTCATGTCCAGTTCCTTAATTGCATGACCATCAGGAAGGTGATATACAGTATATTTAAAGATCTAGCCTTGCTGTAAATCTCAGACCTACTGACGTGGTTTATAAGGCAAATTGCAATCTGATTGGACCCCTTTAAAGCAATTAAGATTGCTCTTTTTTTTTGACTCTTTTGGCCACAGTAGGCAATTATTATTAAAAAAAAAACTATTACTTTTGATTAGATAAAATAAGGAATGATGAAATAAAGGATCTCTAAGATGAGGCAGCCACATCTCTTTCTATGATGTTGCATGGGAACTAAAGAGCCCATTGGTGAGTTCTGTTCTGTGCAACATCCTGCACTCTACAAATAATATGGAACAAAATTAAAGAGTGTCCTGCCCTTGACAGAGTGTGATTTCTTGGGGCTGAGCAATCTCTCCTCGTCTACTCTGGTCAGCATGGTTATTTTACAGCCCACATCCATCTGAGTTTCTTTCCCAGCACCCAACCTTCCCGTTACTTTGTGCTAGATAACGCTGATTTTGCTCAACTCTCAGATCTCTGAAGCAACTTTGCTGCCACTGCAAAGACTGGGATTTGTTCCTCTCCAGATGACACTCAGCGGGCTTTGGGGTCATCACAGAGTAGGTGCAGTGCTTAGCGCCGACAGTTGCTGAAGGTGACCCTTTGACTTAGCAGCTGAACTAATGCCAAGACCCTTCCCTCCCCTTTCTTCAAGCTATCTTTCTTACAGTTCTCAGCCAGCATTGACTTTCCTCGTGCGGCCAACTCAACCAACCCCTAAAGTTCTGGCTCCTCTCAGATGCACCCTTGGTCCTCACTGCTGCCAGCATTGTCCTCAACCCCTCTCTTACACTTTGGCCTTTCTGGGCCATGCATATTTTAAAGGCCCCTACAGTTCCATTGTTAGCTTATGTCATTTCTGGGGGTGGGGGAGGGCGCTTCACCCTGTGCTGCTACCTATCTGGAAAAAATCATCGGTTTTATGAATTTCCCATTGCCCAATTTTGAGACCAGTAGTTACTTTCACTTAACAAGAAGTGTTTACTACTTCTTGAAAAATTATGAGTCATACACATTTTTTGTCGATAAGTTTTTTTCAAACCAGTTTATTCACTTTGACAGACAAAATTGATCACGGAAATTTTGTGGTAACTTTCAATATTCTGCAAATCTAAGAAGATAGCTCATGCTGTTCTTATTCTGTTTATTCAGCATCAAAAGGAAAGGGAATGTGTCACAGACAAACTGAGACAGTAATCCTGGGGTTCATTTATGCAAAGAGTCTAGGTAGAAAATAAGCAAATAATGAGAAGTTTCTGAGGTAAAAGCTCCAGTCCTCTTTAATTCATTAGTAATAGGTTTTAAATTTTCTTGATTTTTGTTAATTTTCCATCTCAACTCAAAATGAAAAATTCAATGATAAACGACCAGCTCAGTAAACAATGGATGTGGGATTTTAGAGGGTTGCTCAATACAGAGGGTCCTCTCAATCAGTGCTCCTGGAACCCAGGCAGAATAACTAATGCAATTAGCTATTGACAGGATGTCACATGCTTTTTATGATGGGCAACGATGCCCAATGCCTACAGTTTTTGTTTCAATGTGCGTGTGTGTGTGCTCATAGGCCATGTATCTGGGGAAGTGAGATCCAGCCGACTCTTTCTAGCTTGGAATCAACAGCTTTCTCGGTCACTATTTATAACCTTTTCCCTTTTCTACTTACCTTCAGCTTTTGTTTATTGAAATAGGATCTCACTCTGAAGCCCAGTCTGACCTCAGACTCAAAATCCTCCTTCCCAGGGCTCTCCCCTGGCTGGGATTATACAGTGCTCCATAATCGCACCTCCCACTGTTTGAAAGCATTTGGAATCATGTGCCTATGTTTTCATGAGGGCGACCTGGCACCTGTTACGGGCACAGAGCCTGTGTGGGCCCAAGAGATACAGGTGTGTGGAAGCATGCCCGAGTCTGTACCTTTAGCGCTCGCATTCTCAAGGGGCCATGCTGGGTGGCTCAAGCCTTTGTAATGTAACACAGGTCTCACACCCCACAGACCCTAGAAGCTTCAGCCATACACTAGGTTCTGACAGCAGACACTGAAGCAATAATTGGAATTTTGAGCTTTGCTGAAGGCACCTGTCAATACTCTGTGAATCTCGATTGAGCGAGGCACAGCGGCTCTGTGTTGCCGATCGGCCTCCCCTGCCCTGAGGTTGGAGGAGACCATGAGAGAGAGAATAGGATCTCCACAGGGGCAGCCTCCTGGCCTGTGTGATGACATCCACGCTTAGGACTTTTCAAACCAAGAACGAGATCCTTGTCATAATCAGTTTAAAAACATTGATGCCTATTAAGGTAAATTTGTGCTCACTAAAGACCTCAAAGGAGTTTGGGAACCAGCAATGCTTTAACTAATTATAGTTTGGAGATAAAAATTGACACGTGCATTTTCTATTTAAAAAATTTAGTGTTCAAGATCTGAAGATCCGGTTCAGTACTAGAGCGTCAGCCTAGATATGTAAGTCCCTGTCTTGAAACCCCAGCACTGCGCAAAATAAATTAACTAATAAGGTGCCCGACCTTTTGAAATGTAGTATTCAGAATGACTGCAGTAAGGCCTTCAATTGTCATAGACTGTGCTCACACGACACCCAGAGGGCTTTGTGACAATGCTGCCCATCAGATGCTGCTCACTTCCATGCCGTTTTCCATTCCTGCATGCAGGAAAAACAGCGCAGCTTTCAAGGGGGCTCTTCTCCTAGCAGGTGCCCACGAGCTCATTTTCAAAACCGGACAAAGTCAACATTTAGCTACCATGGTACATTTCATTGCCTGCATAGTGTTCGTCAAAGTGCATTTTTTTTTAAACAGCTTTTTACTCTACCTTGGAAGGAGACCACATATAAGAAAGATTGACTGCTGGGTGTATCAGGATTCAAGGTCCCAAGAAGAGAGAACCCAATGGGCAGTGGCTCTCCGTGACCTTGTGGATGGGGAACACATGATGGGTTGCCACTAGGAAAGGTGGCAGATGATCCCTCTGGGCCACACCCCCAAGTCCAGCAAGGTATGCAGTAAGCAGCAGCCACTGTGTCAGCTACCATAGAAGAAGCATTAGCAGTGCTTTGTACGGGGGTGGGGGTGGGGGTGACACAAACGGCTTGAGGTGGCTGTGCTAGAGAATCAGGAAGAAGGCATGGCTGGAGCGCTAGTCGGCATTCTGGACTGCGCCTTTGGTCTTTTGTTTTGCGGTGTCCTCCTAGTCTTGGTGGCTTCAACTCATTCAGGATTTTCCTGTTAAATTCCCAGTACTGTCAGCACACCTACTGGAAAGGCATTCGGGATCCTTCCTTGGTGCTATGAATCACTGCCTTTGAGCTGAGGGCTGAGTTCTGGTGGTTGTGAGCGCCGGAGGCTCACTCACAGAATGGGTCTGTCTGCTCAGTAGATGGAGTGACAGGCAGGCAGACCCCAATGGTTCCTCCTTCTCCTCTTGCTTAAATGTTCCTCATGGCACTGTGATCTTGCTGCTGGTGTATCACATGGCGCCCATGGTCTTTCTTCATCATGACAGCACTCTCAGCCACCTCTCCTGCAGAGCCCACCAGAATCATAAGATGGCTTTACCTCAGCGCTACTCTGGACCAGTGGCTACTGTGGCATTACATACAGTGGAGTCACAACTGCCCTCAAATCATTAAGTATTCCAAGGGGCACTTGGGTGGAAATAATTGGTGTAGACCCTGTGAACAGCCAGCACATAGAAGCTGTCCTTGGGAGGAAATGCCAGCCCCATCATGCTACTTCTTCATATGGCTTTGAACCCAGGCATGCTTAACTTTGTATGTTTGCACAGAAACAACCGAGCTCCTTAACTTAGGATCATTCACTCAAAACCACCTGAGCTGACGGAACACTGATGAGAGGGTTTCAAAACTGGGCCATGCTTTATGTGTGCATGGAAAGCGTCTATACAGAAAGCACTCTCATGGGTTCGTTCATGGTTTGGGGGAGGCATTTAGGGAGGTTACTGAAGTTTGATGGAAGAAGCATCTTTCTGGTTATGGCTGTGGAAAGACTTCTCCCCTCCCTGGAACAATGGGGAGAAGCCCCTGTCGCTGAGTAGAGAGAATCAACATGATTTTTACCCCTTAGCATGGAGGTGGCCTGCCTGGGCTGATTCCATCCTCAGAACCACTCTGAAGAGTGCCTATCTTCTTCCCTTGCCTGCTCCCTGGCTCTGGCCCCCTGAGAGTCCCAAGAGCCGTTGGCCTAAATGCAGTGTGCCAGTTTGTGTGGAGCCCTTATCTGCTGTTGTTGTTTCTGAATTTTTTGAGACAAAGACTCATGTAGCCCAGGCTGGCCTCACACTTGGTGCGAGTCTGGGGATGAGCGTCAACTCCTGATTTTCCTGCCTTTACCACCCAAGTACTGGGATTTGAGGTCCCCCATCCCTACTGTCTCCAACTTAAAGTTCATTCTTTTTTGTTTAAATTAGTAAATCATTTGGACGGATGTCATCTGTTCTTTTTTCCTTTCTTTTCTTTTTGCTTTCTCTTTTTAAAATTTGCTTCTTAAACACAGAGGCCTTGGGTTTCGGTGAACTCTCGAGATTCGTTCTGCCTGCTTGTGCCCCGTTGCTGATGCTCTGGGAACAACAGCAGAGAATACAACCCCATGGCAGCCATTCGGGTGCTCCCTGCTGGAAATCTCCTTAGGAACAAACACTAAGAATGAGGAACCCGGGATCTTCTCCGGCAAACAGTGAGCACATTACTGGCTATTCTCGGCTCAGCCCTCTCCTGAAGTGGACTAGCAGAGCCCCACCCCTTTCCCTGTGGACTTAACACTTGCTGGGCTTCCAGAGTCTGAGGCGCAGGGAAGGAGCAGACATCCGTGGGCCACTGGCCACCTTAGGCACACCCGCTCTCCCTGGTTCTCATGCGTCACTCAGCGACTCCCTTTCTGAGGAAAGGGGTGCTTTTTCTCAGTGTTTTTCTGCCTCATTCATTGTGGCAGAAATGTCCAGAGCTCTGCATGAAGAGGAGACGATAGCTCTGCTCTCAGGGTGGGACCAAAACCCAGAAGCTAAGCCCATTTTCCGCTTTGCTAACATTTGTTTCCGCTTGGAACTCTTTTCATTGGTGCCGTTGTTAAATAATTGTTCTGAACCATTTTTATTTTCCTTTGATGGCCTGAGATTTCCCAATATTTTAGTGATTTAAAATTAAATATAATTTCTTAGGCTATCGTTCAGATTTAATGCAAGATGCAGATACTTATAGATATATAGCATAAATAGCCACAAAAATAATGCAATCAATAGATATATACAGTCTGGTGTATAGTGAAGACAAGGTTCAGACAAAGCAAATTTTATTCATTCAGACAAATATGCAGCCTTGCTGTTTCCTATGCTGCAGGGTCAGCCTACAGCGCTGTTTAGAGTAGGTATTTCAAACTTCTTTTTGGAGCAATATTTAGACGGCTTGCATGCTGACTTCAGTCAGTTCAGCTTGTCTAGACAATACACCCCAGGCAGCTGGAACCTTGTTTCCAGCACTCACAGGAGAAAGGCCTTAATGTGTTCATCCAAGCCTTCTAAGTCAGAAGGAAGTATTTCCCCTCCTAGAGAGCACGGTTCTGGGTAGCTGTGATCTGCAGCTCAGGACTGGACTGTGCAGGCAGGCACTGAGGGTGCTCTGGGGACCCTGAGCTCCTAAAGCTGAAGGATGTGACCCTGAGATAGTGTTAGGTTGTGTTGACATCAGTGCTGTTGGACGAGTGTCCCAAACTGTGACCCGCTGCCACCATCCTTCCCTTGCTGTTCCTCTGCCTGTCCCTCCACGCTGCATCTTGATCACCCTGGCTTGCAGGGCCACCGGTCTGTTTTGGGGACTCGGAGGAGAAGATGACACAAAACTCATCGAGTTAAGGGACATAATCAGAGAGAGGCCAAAGACAGATACCTTTTCTGCCTCGAAACTGCAGGAAAGATATGATTGTTTCCAAGAGGAAAACTAGGAATTCCTCACCTAAAGAAGAAGGTGCCGGGAGGCGGGTAGGGCAATGGAAACTGGGACGTAGCCCTTCACATGGCCCAGGTCAAGTGTATGGAAGTGAACAAGAGCAAGGCATTGTGGGAAGGGAGTGAGGGTATGGTGCCCTGACTCTGAGAGGAAAGCTGAGACCTAGAGGGAGCAAGGCTGGTGTGAGGGAGTCAGGCGGCATGGGGGTGGTCTCCTCTGGGGTGTGGCTGCACCTAGGGGAGAGCTGGCAATCTGTAGATTGAGGGCCAGCTTGTTGGGGTTTCTGGCTGCCCAGTTCCCCAGCTGTTTAGTCCTAGAGAAAATCACACAGAGGTCTCCATAAGTTATAAACTGATTGGCCCATTAGCNTTGTATTAGCTCTTATAACTTATATTAACCCATTATTCTTATCTATGTTAGCCACATGGCTCAGTACCTTTTTCAGCGGGGGCAGGTCACATCTTGCTTCTTCCGTGATCTGGGCAGGACTAGGGAGAGAGCTTCCTTCTTCCCAGAATACTCTTGTTCTCATTTCCCCATCTCTACTTCCTGTCTGGCTACTGGCCAATCAGCATTTATTTAAAACGTAATTGACAGAATACAGAATTGCCCCCCACCAGCAATCTTTTAGGACAACAGAGCATTCTGTGCTCAGAATCATGCGGTTGGGCGGCTAAGGGGAGGGGCCCGCTGGCTGGCTTGGGGATTATTTTAGGATTCCCTGCAGTGGTTACTCATGTTGGACAACTTGATCAAATTTAAGAAAGGCCTAGGGCATTAGGGAAAGTCACTTCTGGACACATTTATGAGGACGTTTCTAGTCGGGACTAAGTGAGGAGGGAAGGTTCACTCTGAAGTACGTGGGATCATGCCATGTGTTCAGGTCACAAACTGAATAATGAGGACAAAGGAAGAAAACCAGATGCATAATCATATTTCTTCTCACTCTGCTTTCTGCAGGCTGATGCATGCCTCCAGCCCCACCAAGTTTTTCCTGTAGTGATGGACTAATGCTCTCAACCTGTAAGCCCAAATAAACCCTTCCCATCCTGTAAAAGTTCACAGCAATGAAAAAAGTAAGCAGTACAAGCCCTGAGTTAATCATGGCTTAAACTAGTGAGGTTCCTAGGGACAGGAAGAAGAGGTCAGACGGTTTAAGAGTTCAGAAATAACAACAGAAGCAGTTTGTTGTCCCTTGCATGTCGAGTGGAACACCCCAGGGGATTCCCAAGTCTAAGGGCACTAGCAGATTGTGGAGGCAAACATGGAAGGAAAGAAGAATGAGAAATAATTTGGAGGAGGCAGAAATCATGTTATATTAGAATGTGTCTAGCTTGAACTTTAAAAAATCCACTTAGCAGAGGCAGGCAGTAAGCAGAAGCAATGCTTGGAGGAAATCCTGTGTACAGTGTACAAGTAAGTGCTCACAGCAGGCCTTGAGCAGGACAAGCGGCTTCCAGAGGTCATGGGGAAAGGATAAAGCATGGGGAAGGCCAGGAGCCTGAGGTAGTTCAAGGATGAAGAGTCCTGAGCACCCCAAGACTCTTCCCCTGGATTGGGGTGTACACACAACCCAGGTGCAGGCGACTTGCCAGTGAGGAGGAGGTGAATGGCTCACAGCTGTTCCTTCTGTTAAGATTTGAATGTGAAATGTCCCCACAAGTCTGTGTGTGGAATGCTTGATTCCCCAGTTGTGACTGTGACTTGAGGACGCTCCTGGATTTGAGCCACTCCTCTCCGGCGGCTATGCCTCTCACCATGACGGAGTACACCCCCAGCCCACAGCATCCTTAACCTAAATAAAGCCTTCCTCTGTCAGGTTGCTTCTGTAAGCCATTGGTCACAGCGATGAGAAAACGTTACCAGCACACCATCTTTCCGTGAAATAAAAGGCAAAATTACTTCTCAAAAGTTTATGGGGCCTGCTACAGAGTCCTCCATATTTGGACTAATTCTGAGAGAATATGTACACCAACCAAAGAAGGGCAGGTGAT
Organism: Bramus lutescens; assembly: GCA_001685075.1. NCBI lineage: Eukaryota > Metazoa > Chordata > Mammalia > Rodentia > Cricetidae > Bramus > Bramus lutescens. The sequence continues at coordinate 130,322 of LOEQ01002469.1, forward strand.
GCAGTTGAGAGTTGAATGATGAGGGTGGTGCCATTCCCAGGCACAGACTTGAGCACCGGCACCAGCACCAGGTACAAGCTCATGGTTGGCACATTGCTGTGAGAATAGAATTACAGAGCAGAAGTGCCATTCTCCACCACCATAGTAATATGAGACAGGCATTCGAACACGTTGCCCCTCAGGCAAGAGGGGTGTTGCCTTTAAAATGTTTTTGATGATCTGCATGGAACTAAAATTATTCTACCTGCCCTCAAAAGTAAGAATGGGAAAGGCAGCTGGAGAGACGCCTTGCAAGGAAGCATCAGAGTTGAAGCAGGAGGTCTGGATAAGAGCGTAAAGATTCAGAAACCACATGTACACAGAAGAATCCAGGTTTTGGGAGCTTCAAGTAAACCAAGCCATACACAGACCTATGAAGGAAAACGGATGAACATTCTGAAAACAATGTGAATGGACGCTAAAGTTGATTCCCTGTTAGACTCCACATTCGCCTGCCAGCTGACAGACAAGGGGCTTAGGAGACTTAGGATGAGGAATCCATTGGGTCCACATAGCACTTCTGCCCTGTGGATGTGCAGGGCGATAGTTTGAGTGGATAAGCTTGCAGTGATTTGTGGCACACGACAGAAACCAAAAATGATTGCAGATTGCAGCAACGTTTGTGTACATCAGTGACAGTTACACTGATTTTTGTGTTGGAGTTTCCCTGTTTCCAGGTGGGTTGAAGACTTTACTATGTGTGATCAGGATGGTAGCCCTGTTGTTCAGGCTACCAGGTGAGAAGACAGAGGACATTTTGGGAAATTGGGGACCTGGTAGGGGTGAGGCTGAGGATGTGTTCTAGGAAGATATGGAGTATTTGCATATTGTTACGTTGTGTGTGTTTGTGTGTGTGTGTATTTCACAGCACACATGGACCAATAAGAATTGTTTACCCTCTTCCGCTGCAGGTCCTGGGAATAGAGCTCAGTCTGCCAGGCTTGGCGGCCTTGGCCTGCAAAGGCATCTCTCCCAACCCCAGGATCTAGTGTGTTCGAAGGTCTTGTTCTTATTAGATCACTCTCCCAAAAATGAACTCTTGTTTTTTTTTATTATTATAAAATCACTATGGAAGTCTGGAGAGGTTGCTCACTTGGTTGAGGCCTAGTGATGGCCTAGCATGCATGGAGCCCTGGGTTCCAGTACCAGTGCCTAATCAATCAGGCATTGGGCCTATCTGTCATTTCAGTATTTAGGAGGAGACAGGGGGATAGGGAGCTCATGATCATCCTTGGCCTACATAGCAAATCTGAGATCACCTTGGGAGACTCGGTTTCAATAAATAAACATGCTGGTCTTAATTGATAAAATAATGTCATTATGAACTGATTTTCCATGAGTTTTATGACATATATTTAGTTCTCCACTGTATGGTTTTAAACTGGCTAAGGCATAGTGTGTTAACCATATCCATCATAGCCTCCAGTACACCAAGAAGGAGCCACTGAACCAATCCTAATCCTTTATCTTTTCAATCCGCGATAACGGTCTTGGTCCCATTGTGGCAGGGGGTGTTTTAAAGTGGAGGAGGCCAGTGGACTTCCCCTTGGGATACTGATAGACACTCAACTGCTGATGTCTGAAGTGCTTTTCATGGTTTGCACTTGAACTTCTGCTTTTTTTATGAAAATGAAATACGGGAGCAAACCCAGCTCACACTCCAAATGTTGTCCCTTGAGTGGGACAGGGCAGAGCATCCATGCTCACTATGATATGGCACTGAGATACAGCGTCTGATTTTCTTCCTTCCTCTCCCTCCTTCTCACTGTTACTCTCCTCTCCCCAAATATGCTCGCCCTGCTCCTCCTTCAGAAGGAACTCAGCCCTTGTTCATGTGGCAGATCCCATCTCTTATCACCTTCCTGAGAGCCATTTACCACCAGAATCCAAAGAAAACGCCTTCAACCCGCATCTTTTCCTCCTCTAATAAAACGAATCCTCATGCATTATCTCATTTGGCCACGAGACTGATGCTGCTGGGATAAACAAGATATATAATGCTACCTCCTTTTGGTAAATAATGAGAGAATTAGTGCTCGGTGAAGTTCAGAAACCAAATCCCAGTGGCACGAAGAAGAGGTGTGGAAGATCCCAGGTCCAGAACCCGGCCTCCTAGCTGCGGCAGCTCACTGGACCATGTGGCTTCTCCCTTGCCGGTCTTCAAACTTCTTCCAGGCTCATCCAGATGACTCCTCATTATGGAGACACCGAACTCTGAGCAGAGCAGATGTCCACTAGGTGTTCATTTCCTGAAATGATGTGGGTGGAAGTTAATGTAATCAGTTGCAAATGGCAGCCTGAATATTTTTATCCTCTTGGCATGAGCTTCAGGACTCTTTCCCCTCCTGTGTGTGCAGACTGAGCTCCCATTTTCTTCCTTACAATGAGTCCAGGTGATGCTTTCTCCTGGTTTTCCATGACGCCCCTTCTTCTTGCTCTCATATTACGTTAACATTAGACATCAATCAGAATCAGTCAGCATTACATGCTGTCATTCTTCCCTGTCTGGATTTGAGCCACTAGGTGAGATCTTACTGGATACAACCTGGTGGCTGACAGATGGGCCAGCTGACTGGCATTTGTTTATCTGGGAGACCTGAATTTGGGTGGATTATGGAATGTTCCTGTAATATTTGTGTTCTGACAGAAGAGTCACTAGGAAACTTGCCCTGTGGGATATTTGCACCCGAATTCTACTTAATATGTCATCAAAGTGTCATCCTTGGCTGCTTTGACTTCCAGTCCATCTGGATCTAGCTCATGTGCCACACTGCTCGCCCATTTACAGTGCATTGTCACGACTTTTAGGACATTCACGGCCACTGTGATTTGCATGAGAGCCACTGACTCTAGAACATCCTTAGCATTCCACAAAGAACTCCCACCAAATCTTGTCTATCAAGATCCACATCCCTTCCCTGTGGTCCTAGAAGTTACTAATCTCCATTCTGTGCCCTGTGATTTGCCTGTTCTGGACATTTCATGTCCATGGGGTCATACGGTGTGAGACCTTTGAGACTGGCTTCACTTAGCCTCTCGGATATGTTTCCGTATCTTGACGATTGTAGATGCTCTGGCCAGAACTTTCTTTGTGCATGCTTGTGCATGGACATGTGTTTCTAACTCTCTTGGGTAGATAGTATGAAGTAGAATTTCTGAGTTGTATATCTCTTCTATACTTTGAGGAACACCAAGCTATTTCTCAAAGCAACCAACCCACTTCACACCACTAGCTGTGTACAGAAGGGTCTAAGATCCTTCTGGTTTCTTTGTTTCATCGACTTTGCTTGACAATCAAAAGTTTTAGTTGTTGCTTGTTCAAATAACGGAGGAAGCTCTGTTCTAACCCTATAATGGCCTAAGGTCTTGTCTGTGCTGAGCTGCAATCACCTGTTCTATTTTCTGATGTGTGCAATGAATGTCTGTGTACTAGACAGCCAAAGGATCAGTCCCAACGGGGCTCCATCTTCCTTTGAGCGTTCCAGCTCAGGGTGACCGAGAGAACAGGTGTGCAGTTCTATTCCAGGAAGCTGAAGTTTCCCCTTTTCTCTGTGGCCACTCTTTCTGAAAGGAAGGTCAGAAGAGAGGCCCCCAGAGCCTTTTCTGTGGGATATTTGAAGTTACACACCTACATTAAAAAATCAAATAATTCTCCTGAGAACGTAGAGCAAGTGACCTAATTATCAGGTACCACACCCATTCTAGGTCCCTTACCACCTGCTGCTGAGAAATATGTAGTCCTGACAGTCAGGACTAATGGGTACAGAGAGAACAGAGTCCTGCCAGAGCCGCGGGGATGCTTCCCAGGCTAATATCCTAGAGAATACATAGTTTGTTAGCTTGCATGCTGTGTTTCATGTGTAAATTACAGTTTAAATCAATCTTATCTTCATATCTTCATGTGTATATGTGTGTTCCTGTGTGTGTATACTTATATATGTGCATAAATGCATACATGCATATGTGTACAAAACTATGCAGGTCACACAGCAACCTTAGGGGTCACTCCTCAGGAGCTGGCCCCTTTATTTTTGAGGAAGAGTCTCTGACTGGCACACTCGTCCAGCTGTCCAGTAGGGAGTCCTAGGGATCCACCTCCATCTAGCACCCGGCACTGGGATGACAAGTGTATACTACTATACACATCTGTGTGTGTTCTAGGGATTGAATTTAGGACCTCATGCTTCCCAGCTAAGCCATCCCCCCAGTCCCTACTCCATGTCCTTAAGACTGAGAGTTTCACGTCAGAGGAGAGATTTGACAATTGCGCCAAGTTTATATCAGCTTGAAGAGATGTGGCCACTGAGGGGCAATAAAGAAGTAAGATTTATATATAAAAAAGAGGATTTTAGGGATTGGAGACAGATGAATAGTAAATAGTAATACTGTTCTTGAGAAGACCCGAGTTCAGTTCCCAGCACCCACAGTCTGTGGCTCATAACCACCTGCACTGCAGCTCCAGGGGATCAGATGCCGTCTTGTGGACCCTACCAACAGCTGCACAAACAAGATGTGTGTCGCTGTGTGTGCATGCACACACACACACACACACCAATTTAAAAATAAAATAAATCTAAAGAGAACATCTTATTACTGCAATAATAATAATAATAATCTATTACTGCAATAGAGCGTTTAAACTCTCTTACTGGCAGACAGTCAGTCACCAGACATCTCTCAGCTGCCTCCTCAGGGTCTGATGTTTCCTCCATTCATGAGTCACAGCAGTGAGGAATCTGAAGGTATAAGCCTCCATGTTGGCTTCCTGCAGATTCTTAGACACGCAGTAAGTCTAGGGAAGGACACTGGGGTGTGAGCATTTCCCTGTGTGGTCTCTCCTGAGGATGCCTTGCTTTGCTTTCAGTGACGCCTGCCAAGCTCATCCCCTGTGAGACTGTCTAGCCATGCTGTTCAATAAAGCAGATTTGTGTGTAGGACAGAGAAGGATATTTGCGTGTATATGCTCATGTGTATGTACATGTATCTGAGGGTATATGCACTCATGTGTGTACATATGTGCCTATGCCTATAAAAACAACCTTGAGTGTCTTCCTCACTCACTTATTCACCTTGTCTTTTCAGACTGAGTCTCTTACTGAACCGGAGCTCACTGATTTGGCAAGAGTGACTGGCCAGGAAGTCCTAGCAATCCTTCTGTTTCTGCCCCCAGTGTTGGGGTTACAAGTGTGCATTGCCACACCTGATTTTCTATGCCTTCTGGGAATCTGAACTCAGGTCTTCAGGCTTCATGATAAGCACTTTAACCATTGACCCATTTCCACAAGCCCTGAAACCAGCACAGAACTCTGTCCTTAGTGTGCCATTCATGTGAGTGGGGTCTCCATGGCTCACTCTGAGTCTCACTTAGCAGACTGCATCCCCCTTCCCCCTTCCTTCCCTCAGACACAGACTGTAGAATAAACACAATCTGTAGCATCTGCATGTCCATGCAGCATCCATTTCTATGCCTCCTGGCTGGCAGCACTTTCTGCTCAATTAAGGGGAGATGAGCAACTCACAGAGAAAGCAAACCCCCAGAACTTGGAGAGGAAGCTAATGAAGGGCTCAGTGGAGCTGTGGCCACTGTCTGGATGGCTTCCTCTTCTCTCAGCAGGGCAGGGAGGTAAGAGTTGATATAAGACTTTCCTAAAAAATCCTGAGTGGATAAAGTGGTCTTGGGAGAAAGTTCTAGATATAGATTACCTATGAAAAGAATAAAGAGAACGATCATGGAAGATTTTTCATCACCCTAAACAAATAATTTGTGGTGGGGCTCGACGGGCTAACCACAAATAGGGCCGAGAATTAGAAGCGCCCCGAGCTGCAGCGCGCCCATAGATCACGAGGCTGCCGTAATGAAGATTATCTGATAAAGATCACAATATGACGGCTT
>LOEQ01002469.1:173653-185801 GCA_001685075.1 Bramus lutescens
GTGCTGAGCCTTGGGCACAGCCTGCTGCTGGTGGGTGGCTGTCACCGGGTCTGATTAATGACCCCACTGAAACATGTCCAGCCACATTAGAGCTCCATGTATCTACCACAGTCCACATGGACCGAGCTTTGTTCTGAGAGGAAATGGTGTCAGCAGGCGCTGGCGTTTACCCATAAAAAGATAAAGATTTACTGTCATCTTGGGCGAGATTAAAGTGCACAATGCTGACATTGATTTTTACCAAAAATTCACATTTTGGGAAAACTCATTCCAGGGACGACTGAGATATGATCAGCTTATTTGGAGAGGGATAATATGGAATCTTCTCTCGAATGAACTTTGAAAGAAGTAAATTGTAAATATTGATTTCTGAAATGAACTGTCAATCTCGGTTGGTAAGATTATTCCTATCATCTTGTTGCGACGATGAATTCAAAACTGCTGACAAAGTGGAGTGTATAGGATTTCTGTTAAGAGCAGTCAAGGGGCTTTACTCAGCAGAGCCCAGTAATAGTTGTTCAATTTTATCAGATAACAGCTGAGATCCCATCAGGAGTGAAAAATGAAATGAACTGTGACTCGGAATCAGGATCTCGGCTCTTATCCCAGACAAAAATCATCAAACGCCCGCCAAGGCTTTTATATTATTTCAGGTCACTTCATTATTGGCTGGCATGGGAGCTGAATTGCAGCAAGCAGGGCTGCCTTTTGCGGCTCACCCCAGGGTCAAGTCTGAGGGGCAGCTTGATGGGCTCCCAACATGGTAAGGGGTTATCCTATTACCACTTAAGAGGTATATTGAAAGATAGTGAATCGCAGCCACTTACTATCCTGCTCGGATTTTTTTTTTATTGTACATGGGTTATCCATTATTACTTGTTGTAGAATAAATATAATTCATCTTTTCCAGTAAATGTTAGAATTGGACGTATCTAATTCATCCGTTCTTCCTATCGAAAAGGACAATGAAGGTTTATGGAAGGGAGCACACGGTTACACATGAGTGGCTCCTTTTAATGGCTCGACTGGAGAGGATAGGGTGATAAAAGTTTCTCTGTGACTGAATCACAAATATGACGTTGATGATTGAGAGCAAGCTTCTCTGGGTGCCGTGCGTGGGCTTGAAGGATCTTGCCTCTCCAATCTATTTGGAAATGTGTCCAGCAGCCTGCAAGTACCACCTTTGCCGTCAACAGTCACAGCTGCTGCTGAGCCAGGGATGCAGTTGAGTAAGCTTTCTAGAGCTGTGGCTGAGGCCTCTCTACTGAGGTGGTGTTTAAAGGGGCATCAACCTCTGGTCCCCTCACCACTAGAGTAGTGGGTGGCAGCTATGACAGTTTATTTCAGAAAAACAAAGGAGATCTGTTCAATGTTAGATGAACTGAATTGGGTCTGTAGTTAGTTTTTGCCTCTGAAAAGATGGAACATTGAGTTGAGAGGAGACATAATTAACATGACCATAGTTTGGATTGAGGATGTGGCAGTTATTTTCTTGAAAATAAAGTACAAGGATTAAAGTTTGAATTACCAGAACCCCATAAAAAATGCACGCAGTGATGGGCACTTGTAGTCATAGAGATGGCAAACGGAAAGCCGAGATGGGCAAAATAATTGAAAGTTCACAGGTTGGCCAACTGGGCCCTGAAGTTCCAGGCCAACTCTGTTTCAAGCGAAAGGTAAACGGTACCTGGGAACCATATTTGAGGTTGTCTAATGATTTCCATACATGTGTCATTCACGTGCACACTTGTACCCACCCCCCCATGCATGTGCACACACAGATGTTGAGGCAAACACACAGTCGTGATAGAGATGATTTAGAACAAATGGGAAGGAAGTAACAAGATTCAGAATGGAGGCTCCCTCGAGGTGGAAGGAGCTTAGAGCCAATGTTATGATGGACAGAGTGGACAAAAGATACAGATGTGGCTAAAACTCACTTCCATATTCATGTCAGTGTCACCTCATCTGTTAACGTCCGTTGCAGTTCTATAATTTTATGCATTCATGTTCCTGTATCCAGTGCTAATATAGAAATGACAACAGACATATCTTCAGCTTTCCTAACACTCAGTCTCATTCTGCAAATCTAAGATAGTCATGGCTTATAAAGCCCATGCATTTCCTATGCTTTAACCAACGTATTCATTTCTGAATTTGATATTTAAAAAGTAAAAACAATTTGCAAAAGAACCATGTCAGTATCAAAATTTATCTGAGTCATATTCTAATGTTTTAAACTATGCAAAGTGATCTTTTATCTAGCAGTGTCTTTCTGTGTGGAGCCATGCAGATAAATAGAATTCAGGTATGATTCACTCAGCATGAAGGAAATCTTGACAACCCCAAGAGGAATGCGGAGTTTTGGTGGCCATGATAGAGGGGGTGATGGGGAGGCATGACTCAGGCTGAAATGAAAGCCAATGGTTAGCGAGGCAGGCAGACCATGCGCTTCGAAACTCCTTGTCACAAATCAGGATGAGAAGACAACCATTGCCAGGCTGCATAGCCTGCATCTAGCCAGTGTGTTGCAAAATTCTGATAGGGTTTTGTAGGGTCCTTCTTCCATGAAGACGTGTGTGTGTGTGTGTGTGTGTGTGTGTGTGTGTGTGTGTGTAGGGACCTTTGTCAATGAGTGTAGGTACTGTGCTCCTCTGAACAATGAAATCCTTATTTCCAATGACATCTGCAGTAAGTGGGGTCCACAGATCCAGAGTAGATTCCTTATCAAACAGCTATGTCATACGACAGGTATTTGCAGCTTCATTTAGAATGGTTTCATTTCTAGTATTTTCCACCGTTTTCACTATGAGATCGATATTAGGAAACAGAAGCTCAGAGACTTTTGGCTGACTCAATGAAAACATCTGTCAGGGCCCAACTTCAGTGGAAATGAAACACACTGATAGAGTTGAGACTGGGTGTTACTTAAACCAAGCAAGCTTCCACCACAGTGATGATCAACCTGGATTTGGGCAGAGTCCGAGATGACTCCACTGTCTTGGTCCCCTATCTTCCAGCCTTACCACTATGTAGCCTGCTTGGTAGATTATTAGATAGATAGATGGAGATGCACAGATGTGAACATAGCTACAGTTACAGAGAGGCACAGATATGGGGATGGACATGGAGGTGGATAGGGAGATAGGTAGAGGGAGAACACACGCAGAGAGATACAGATGGAGGTCTACAAAGAGATGCAGATTAGCACAGCTTGGGCAGGGGTATTGGTCCCTGTTCTGCACGTTCCCTGGTGGGGTCTAAGAGCTCCTTTTGTCTCTCTGTTATGTAGTCTTCTTTATAAGTTATACGAAAGAAACTGTCTTTCTTACATGAAGGCAAAGAGGCTGACAAATAACCCAACTTATTGCTAACAAAACTAATTTTAGTAAATGAATAGCAAATTTGGAGTGAGGAATAATCGGGTCAGTGTGAATAGATTTAAAAAAGAGCAGACCACCTTTTTCTGGACAACTCAAATACTGCTCCTTTTATCATCATGGTATCCTTGTGTCTTATGCATTTCAGTGCCTGGAATGTTCTCTGCTCTCTAGTAAGCTTGGGTTTTAGGAATGGCCGTATCTCAGGAGGCTGGGGTATTCTTGTTCCATGAGTCCAGCGGCCTCTGTGCTCTGGTGTCCTGGCAGTTGGCACTTCTTGTGCTGAGGTAAACTGGCAGTTGGCACTTGTGCTGTGGTAAACTGGCAGTTGGCACTTGTGCTGTGGTAAACTGGCAGTTGGCACTTGTGCTCTGGTGTCCTGGCAGTTGGCACTTGTGCTCTGGTGTCCTGGCAGTTGGTTCCTGCTTTCGGGAGTTTTGGAGCTGTATATGGCATATCTGCATCTCACTTTTCTCTGAGCCGCTTCCACAGAAGGACTGTCTCACGGTGTCTACCCAATGTCTGGATGTAGGAAGAGCCCAGAGACACTTAGAAAAAGAAGGAAAAGGAAACGAAGGAAAGAAAATCCACCTAGAACTGATAATAGACAGAAGAGACATCTCAATATACTTGCGTGACTTTTCAGGTTTTAACCCATGAAGCTACATTTGCAAACTAAAACACATACGTGCAATTCTCTGTTTTCATGTAACAGTGGTTGTCAATACTTTATAAAGGGTATTTTATTGAATTGAATTTATTTACATATTTTCCAACTTTTGAAAACTCAGACCAAGAATCAGTGGAGCTCTTTTCAATGGAGACCATTTAACCTCTCACTAAACTGTTTTTTTTTGTGGGGCAGATTCCTAGCAGTTAGAGTGTTACATGAGGAATAGCAGTCGCTCTGCTGCTTAAAGGCTAGGACAGCTGGCTTTGGACTTGGGCAGCCTGGGTCTCCTCTTACTCACACACGTGATACCGAGTAAGACACTTAGCCAGTGGGAACCACAGGTTCCTCACCCGTGCGAGCAGGAGAATATTAGTGCTGACCTCATACCACTGTGAAAATTAGATGAGACGACGTGTGTCGCTAATTTACAGCCCTGCACTTGGAAATTGTGCAGCAAATGGTGGCTATTAATAAGAAGGGACTTCAGAGCGAGTCTGCCTATCAGCTGCCTCGGTGATCTTGTTTCTGGTATCGAAGGACAGGCTGATGACAGGTGGGGTCCCTGGCTTCATGCTGTTCTGCTTGGTCATATGTTATTGGTTACCCCAACTGGGTCAACTGAAGAGCTATGTTCATTCATATCATGAATCAGAAGCTTTCAGGGGGCCTCCTGGAACATACCGCTCTGACAGTTCTGACGTCAGTTTAACTCTGGTCTCATTGGTCCAAATTGGTTTCATCATGTTTTTTTTCTTTTTCGCAAAAGCAAGTGGAGGCTGCATCCACGCACCAGTTAAAAGCTCACGATGGCCTCTCTCGGGTTCTAGGTACCAAACAATGCACAGCGTACTTTACAGTTCTTGCTAGCTCTTTTAACTGTCCAGCTGTCCTTCCAGAACTTTGAGAGTGCCCTGTCGGAGAGGAGGGAGTATGGGAACTCAGAAGCTAAAATGAATTCTCAGCTTATTGTTATAGAGAACAAGACCTTCTGATTCTTTTGTTGAGATCCCTGAGTAGAAACTTAAATTCACTATGGTGGTCTGAAGATCAATGTACCGTGAATGAATTTGTTATACTTCATTCACAGGCAGGGAAACTGTCATATATACTGTATACTTGGTTCCAGCTTTAGAATTTAATTTAGGACAAAGCAAGTTTATCACAATGGGACAAAGATGGTAGGCAATAACTTATGAGATGAAAGTGTCCCATAGCAAGTAAGGAGAAAATCTATAGCCAACAGTTCTGTGAGGAGAAAGTAGAGTCTGAGATTACCACAGGTGAGGTGTCCTCTTCACATTCTTGGATGGGTCCCTCTCCCTCACATTTTTCACCATCACAGTTGCCAGGGATTTCCCACGACCTCAGTACCGAAACAAGATGGCAATCTAGTCCAGGCCAGAGCTCCTGTCTCCTGGCCTGTCTAGATGCCATTGCATGTCATGCAAGGAGTTCAGTTGCTGTGATTGTGTTGGCTTTGCTGTTTGCTTTGTTTCTATTGGTTTGTTTGTTGTGGTTGTTGCTTGTGAGCCAGGGTCTAACTGTGCATCCCAGGCTCATCTCAAGTTCTCAATCCTCCTGCATCAGTTTCCAGAGTAACTCTATGCCCAATTCATACTGTTCACGGCAAACTTATTGAGATAAACTGTTTGGGCACTGTTTAATGCAGCTTGCCATGTCAGGCAGAACAAAGACAGTGTTTTGTGTTGTAAGCTGTGTATATTAATGATTCTTTCTGACACTGACTTCTTGGGAATCCCAGTACAACTCTAACTGGGTTCCCATTTGAATTTAATATGAATTAGCAGAAAGCCCTAACAGCTGCCTTGGATGTAAGTCATCCAAACACCTTGTCTGCAATACCAAGGCAGAACATGGCAGCCACATTGCTACAACTTCCCACCATGACCGTGAATGACAAAAAGTGTGTTGGAATGATGCAAGAACATCCCTGTGACCTTCGCTCCATCACCACCACAGGACATCTTCCCCCGTCATCCGTGGCAAGGCAGGAGGGAGAAGAAGGCACGTCTTGAAGTTCCCTGACCTGTGAAAACCTTGACCTAACAAAATTGTTTCTCCCCCCAATTCCTTAACTGGAAATGATCTGCTAACACTAACACCACACTCAGTGTTTTCCCTGAGTGTTTTGTTGGGCAAAAGCGTTATGATTTTCGCTCTTCTCTCCATTGACTTACAAATGCATTTTCCACTGTCCTGACTGTGTGTCCCCTCTCTCTGCTGTGATTTGTTAATCCCTCCATCCTTTCTTTTAATCGTGGGGCCTGGATGCTGACGAAGCACTTGCTTTCTTGCCTAATTTTATAAACTGTTCAGCCGTGCCCTTATTCACTGTTTTCTTTTAATTATGTATTCTTGTTAACCTCTGTATGCATTGAAAGTTACAGATTGCCATTGACACAGTATTAATTAAAGTATATAATTTATTACACTGGGCCTTGAAATTAATAAGTGACAATACAATTACATGGTTTGCCTAATTGTCCTTCAGTAATATAGAGATTGACACTAGAAGCAGCATTGGAAGCTAACAGCACCTCATAAACCCACAATAGCTTTGAAAGTAATCACAAGAGAATCTAAAGGAACCATCCCATTTCAAGGGACAGTCTTCTGGGCTCTTAAGTGTTAGGGTGATTATCTTTTTTTCTTTATTAACAGTTTGGTTCTGTGAGGGAGATAGTCATTTTAATAATTGAGAAGTTGCTTTTATCGTATTGAATTTCATGTTTTACAAATGTTGAAGAAATTGCAGGCAAAGCCCCTTGGACTCTGAGTATCTTTAGTCACTGATAGTGTTTGAATGTCACTGTCCCATTGACACATGCTTGAATCTACACCCTTTCTTTTGTCTCTCTCATTAGAAAATGAACAGGCATCAAAAAATAATAAAATAAATTAAAATAAAAACAAACCATGATATGACAAAACGGAGAAACAAGAGAAAAGAGCCATAGAAAAGGCACAAGAAACTCACGTAGACACCGAGACATTCACACACAGAGAATCCATATAAACACCATTGGAAACTACAGTGCATAAGCGAAAGATATGAAGGAAAAAATGCCCAGACAAAATGAGACAAAAAGAAAAAACAGTCTCAAAAATACCATTGAGTCCATTTGTGTTGGCCATTTACAGCTGGTCATGGGGTTTGCCTAAAGTATGGTTTATACACCCAGTGATTCTAAGAATATGGAGGATCACCTGTTTCCCACCTGGGAAGTGTCATAGTTAGGCTTTCTGTTGCTGTGATAAAACCCTGGCCAAAATCAGCTTGGGAAAAGGAGGGTTGATTTCCAAGTAACTGTTTATTGTCTAGAGGGCCGGAACTCAAGGCAGGAAGGAGAGACTGCAGAGAGATGCTATTTACTGGTTTGCTCTCCAAGGTTTTTTTCAGCCTGCCTTCTTGAACAACCAGGAACCTTCTACTCAGAGGTGGCATGTCCCGCAGTGGGCTGGGCTCATGTCAACCATAAATCAAGAAAACGCCCCCTAGGAAGGCTAACAGGCCAATCTGATAGTGACAGTTCTTCAGCTGAGGTTCTGTTCTGTCAGGACCACTCTAGCTTGTACTAATTGGACAAGAAATGACCAACACATGGAGTTTCCAAGAGTCGTGGGTGAGAGCTAATTATCCACAAAATATATGGAAGAGTAACTTTCTATATTTAGGATGTGTGTGAGTCTCATCTTTGACTTTCTGATCTGCCACTCCATTAAAGGAGAAAGAAAGAAGGGGGGATAAGGGAAGGAGGATAAGGAGGGAAGAGGAAAAAGAAGGAAGGACTGATACGTTTTTGTAGATATTTGAGAAGAATATACAACATATTCATTCTGCAAATTTGGCCTCCTCTTTCCCTTCCTCCTTTTTTTCTTCCTTCCCTCTTCTCTATCTTTTTTATTGTATGTGTGTGCATATTTGTGTGCAAGTGTATGTGTACAAGTGCATGTGTGTGTTTACATGTGGGTATGGGTGTGGGTTTTAATGTGTAAATTTATGCATCTGTGTGTTCACCCATACGTACTTATGCATGTAAAGGAAGGAAATTGATATGGGTTATCTCCCTTAATTGTTCCCCACCTGATTTTTTTGAGAGAGCGAGAGGGAGGGAGGAAGGGAGAGAGAAAGAGAGAGAGAGAGAGAGAGAGAGAGAGAGAGAGAGAGAGATTTCTCACTGAATCAGAAGCTCACTAATTTGAGGTACAAAGCTCAGGGACCTGACTGTCTCTGCCTTCCCCATGCTTGGATTGCAAAAACAGGCTGCCACGCCCATCTCTCACAGGTGCTAGGGATCAAACCAAGATTCCTGTACTTGTGAGAAAAGAACTTTCCTGACTGAGCCATCTGTCTAGGCCCATGTTAATCTTCTACTCCCATATGTCATTACTTGAGGTGAATAGGCCGGGTCTGCTCCAGGTTACTCTGTTGTATGAAACAGCCACCGCCAGACTGTATATAGCCTTGAATACTCCATTTTACAGAGCAATAACCTTGACTAGAGTTACATGGTGTTGAGCATAGGTGCCAAGAAGGAATGGCTCTACACTTGTTTGCTTGAGTGGACAATCAGCGGGAGGCACAAACTGATACATTTTTCATAATCAATAAACAATGACACAAGAAAAAGGTATCAAATCGTACCATAAACACCAGCTATATGAGCTTACCAAGCACAGCAATTGAAACCTTCTCTTCTGAGATTGATTATACAAGAAGAGGGACCCCAAGACTGAGATGTGGCAGGCATATTGACTGCTTGCACTTCACTCCTGATGAATCTCATGCAGGAAAATTGCCAAGGTAAGGACTCCTGCCTCTGTTCCTGGGTTCCAGCTTAAGTACACTTTCTTCTGCCCACTTCCAACTGTCCCTTTAGTGGCTTTCTCTAGACTTGCATTTGATAGCTTTCCTGAACAGTGATGCTCCTGAAACACATAGGACATGGCATCTGGTCCCCTACAGACTTTTTTTGGTATCTGGCCCCGATCTGTCCCTCTTTGGGGCAGTTTCTCTGAACTCTTTGGGTTCTTTAACCATTTCTGAGCCATTCTGTAGCCCAGAATGTGTGGAGAATTATCCTGTGATCTGAGAGAAAAATTGGTGGTTAAGAGCAGAAGAGAAGAACCAGCCAGTTCTGAAGTCAAATCAGGAGTACTCAGCTAATGAAACTGAAAATGAACTTAACTGTAATTCAATAAATTCTGATATTGTGGAAAGATATAAGTGTATCCGTCAACTTCTGACATAACATATATGGGGTTAGTGCCTTCCCAGTGGGGTCTGCAGTGAGCTCCACCTGCAACCACAGGTCACTCCCCATCCCCAGAATCTGGAAATCTCTCGTTTTTCTGTGGGTGCTGGAAAGGCACTATTAGAGAGGTAGAGGTGCTGCTGGGGAGGTGGAGTTCTATTCAGGAAGTGGGGTATGGTTGGGAGCTGAGGTACAGTTGAGGAAGTGGGATGCTTTGGGGAAGTAAAGGTGGTATTGATGAGAGATGGTGATACTGTTGGGGAAGAGGACAGCTGTTGGGAAGATTCGGGGTGCTGTCTGAGTGGTGTAAGCATTGTTGGAAGGGTGTGGCACTATAGGGAAGGGGCCATTGTAGAGAACAGGTAGAGCACAGGAGGGGGAGCCTGTTGGGGAAGTGTGGGGATCCTACTGTGGAGGCACGAACACAGGAAATCAGATTTTATTTTAGAAGGGCCTCAGAGACATGTGTGGTCATGCTTTGAGGGACAACTGCTCTGTGAGAAGTCAACCAGATGGACCCAAGGGAGGGATTACTTCAAGTTATACTGTTCTCTGCCATGTGGCAAGCATCTCATTGGTCTTTTTCCAAAGTCCTAAGAGAGAGTTCAGTGGCTGGATCATTCCATTCCTCAAATATCCACACTCAAACAGCTGGATGCCAGCTTTCTTAGAAGTGACCCTGACAATGATTTTGTGTGGCTTTTCCAAGTGAGTCCTGAACAAACATCTATTTACCCCCAAAAGGACACCATGCACAAATCAAAGAAGCAATTCACCCAATTTCAGCTTAGTGAGCCAGTGAGTGTGATGGGTTGGTTACTCACAGGGACAGGGGTGACTCAAAGGCAGTCGTATCACCTGAAAGTCCCCCAAATGCCCACTCCCAGTGTGACTGACATCTCACAAAAACTGCATCCCTGGAGCTCCTGTGTGACTCAGCCAGTTTCCTCTCTAGAGGAACCATTACTGCCACAACCTTGTGGGAGAGGCCTTGTCAATGCTGAGTCTCAGGACTTTCCCATGGTGTGTTTCCTACTGGGATTTTAATGAGCCTCCTCCCAGAAGACAGAATGTGTCTGTTTTGAGGAAAACACTCCACAATGACTGTGAATTTATCTCAGAAAACACCAACTACCTTTCATACTGAGGAATTCAGAGGTTAAGAGCTTAGGAGGAGGATAGGAAAGGAAGGAGGAAGGAATCTAAGGTAGCTACCTTGTGGGTGACCCTGTACTTCTCTGCCTAGGGTAGAGGTGGTTCTGGCTCCACTGGCCCTTGGCTGGTATAAATTTTTGTTATATTAAGCGGCATCTCCTAGCCCCACCCAGTCATTAGAACCAAGTGCATTTGAGTTTGGCTCCCTGAGACGCTGGCTGCAGGAGGAGCAGCCTCAAGTCAGCTATGCATCAACCATAAAGGAGCATGGCATTTCCCTGGGATCATCCAGGGGAAACTGGAAAGTACCCACAACTTTATTTTTCTCAGTGTTTTCAACTTATGAGGCTTTGGGGGTGAAATATCCACCATGAAATTTGAATTAATCTGGAGCATCACAAAAATAGCAAAGGAAATTTCTATGGAGTAAAATCAGCCACACAGATGTTGCCAGCAAAAGGCTCTCCAGCCAGCACTTTACTGTCAGGAAGGAGCCGAGGAGGGTGAATGATATGGTGGCTTTCCCGGGAGTACCTAGAAAGAGGGCCACAATGAGGGCTCAAGCTGATGCCACACTCGCTCAGCAATCTGTCATCCACCGCCCATGAACTAAGAGGTGACAAGAGGGTCTCTTCAGGGTAACTTTATAAAGTGCCTTCAAACTTGAAAGCGCACCAGCACACTGAGCTGCAATGGAAATTTTGCTTCTGTAACTCTTCCTTATCCTTCCACCTGCCCTTCCCCCCTCATTCTTTCGTCTCCCTCTTTCTTGCTCTTCCCCCCTTCCTTCCCCCCTCTTTTTCTCTCTCTTCACTACTTAGTGCAGAGATCAATAGACCTCTGCAAAGATGAAGAGGAAGACAGAGCCAGCTACACTACCCTGGTCTGGAGCCTGTAAACCTGATGAATAATGTTGCTGTCATAACAGCGGGGATAATTTAATGCTGGCACTTAGCACCATGATAAATAGCTTGTCAGATGCCGGCAACAACAGCATTCCACAGAACTGCCCATGACAAGTTCTGAAATATTAATCTTCAGTTAGACGAAGGCTGTGACAGGGTAAGAAGCCAGGAAAGCGACCACGAGAAGGGGCCAGCTACAAACGAATGCAATGGGATTTCAAGGCAAAAAAGTTTTTTTTGGTTTTGCTTTAAAACATTTTATCGAAGAAGTGATGTCTTAAGGGTTAAAATGTGTTTTGCTCTAGAGACTCTGATGGAAGTTTTCTGCTGTTGCCAAGTAGGGCATGAGACTTGGCCTGTATTTCCTCATTCAGAGGGGGGTATCTGTGGTGACACACAACTGAAACCAGCCTGTGTGTATGTGGTTCTGCTTTCCCTCCAAAGGCTTTGAAATGAGCAGCAACAGTGAGTATCACAAACACCAAAACAGGTAAGCAACATACGTCTTAGAAGAAGGAGGGGCAAAGAACACATTTTCCCACACGTTTTCCTTTTCTTGTGTATGTCTTATATACTTGCTTATCCTTTACAAAAATATCTGAAAATATTTTTAAAAATTAGAGCAAAAAGATACATTTTCAGAAAGGAGAGTGGATACTTTCAGAAGGGCAGTTGAGTTTGCTAGGGCTTGTGGGGCAAGAACATCTAGGCTGCTTCTGATGAGGTTGGGTGGTGTATGTGTGTGTGTGTGTGTGTGTG